>JACEIK010000730.1:134565-149466 GCA_018107945.1 Datura stramonium
CAAGTGTTGATCCTAAGAGTTGCTCTCCGACACTTGATAAAATTAGAAAATAATACTTTTCACACGTCTACTACGTTCTCTCTATGTTGTTCTACTAAAATAAAATATAAAAGGTATTTATACAGACATCAGAAACCTTTTCCTAATCTAATAGGGAATTTTCCATATCTGGCGCCGGCTTGACTCACGACTGATCACACGACCTGCAATAGGATTGTATAGGTCGTACCTGCCTCTTGTACATCCCTTGGCTGCTGCAGATTTGACTAAGTGTTGGCAGCTGGTATGACTCGTACCATTGTCGTACGAGTCATACAATCCATTTGTGGCTTGGCCCTGAGAACTTTGACATCCTCTAAAGTTTCCTACGAGTGTTATAGTACGCCTCGTACCTTTCTCCTACGAATCGTACTTGCTTGTTGCATCTAGAGTTCTTCCAAGTATTTAAGAATCATCGAAGCTCCCCATGGCTCATGTTACCGGTCGTAATTAGATGTTATGATCCGTGGGTTCCACCCATACCAAGAGACTGCCTTGTTACAGCTCATACCATCTTGGTACGACTCGTACTGAGAGTCATACTTTTCCTTTGCCTTATTTCAGCCTTCTGAATTTTCCCACGAGTCTCAGTACGGCTCGTACAATCAAGGTACGACTCGTACTGATATTGGTACTTCACTGATTTTCTGCACTTTTATGTATATTTTGCAAATTTTTGCTCCAACACCTATTTTCCCTGAAAACAAAGTAAAAGCACCTCATATCCATATAAAAGTACCTAAGTACATGCTATTTCCTCAGGTTTAAGCGTCGAAAGTGCTGTAAACTTACAGCACATCAAGGATCAAAGGCTCAAACATTGGCTAGAAAAGATAGATGTTCAAGGAGGTCATTTTGTGAAGTGACTATCCAAAGAAAGCCTAAGATCATGTTCTAAGTGAAGACACATTAAGAATTTCACCTTGAGTCACACTTATGGCAAGTTCTAGACAATTATGCACACATGAGAATTCAGCTAAAGACCTCACCGCACAAGGCATCACAATCCAAGGAGTTTGCAAATTTTTAAGATCACATCAAGCGTATGATTTAGACAAGCTAGCATGTGAATCAAAAATCCAAACAAAGAATGTGCAATCCATGACAAGAGAATGCTCGTGTGCAATTATAAGTGTTATATTGATCAAAATATAAAGTAGATTTTTATTTGGGACATGAATCCAAGTATATATACGATGATCAAAATATAAGCTCATTTGCAATTACAAGTGTCCCTTTTTTAAAAAAACTCATTTGCAATGCCAATAATTTTTTTGGTTGGTATCTCTTAAACAAGTGCAACAAAAGACTCACAAAGATACTAGAATTGACATTTTCCCATAAGAAAGTCGCCTCTCAATCTATCATAGGAAAATACCACTCGGTTCGACAACAGAAAAAGAAAGAAAATTTTGCTCCTTGGGAAAGAACCATGGAAAAGAAAACCCCTTGGAGTTTATTTCTATATGCTATGAACAAAGATGAACTTTTAAACATGGGTCATGAAACATTTGGCAAAGTAAAATTGACCCACCAATGGAAACCAACATTATCAACACAAGATTTCCATTTCAATACAAGCCCGACAAGGGCATCCATTCAACTAGGAAAAACAAGAACATCAACAAAGCAAAGAGAAAAAATGATTCAAGACCAAAAAAAGGGGAAACAAAAGACAATAGTTAACCAAAAAGAGAGAACACATCCCACCCCAACTAAATATTTACATTGTCCCCAATGTACAAAGTAAGAACAAAGATGGGTAAGAACTCCCTAAATCGGCTACTCTTCAGCATCAACATCAACCTCTTCATTCTCGTCACCATCACCTCTTTGCTTGGCCCCATATTCCTCATAAAAGCCCATAAATAAGTCATCAATTGGTCCTCGGGCTATCGATGGGGTAGCCATGGCCTTGTCAAAGAAGCTCATGTCAGGGTCAGCCATGGGTGCCCTGTTCTATAGCTCTCTCACATTAGCTCGGAGAGATGAGACCGCTCCTTAAACCATATCTACATGGAAGCATAGATTGTTCAAGCTCTCAAACACATACTTTATTGCCTTCTTAACTAACCTTTTGATAAGAGTTGGCAGGTCTTGAGCCTACCTCTTGGAGTTGATGTTCATGAGATCGTGTCATTTCTGCCGGCTTTTAGATCTCACTTGGTCTAGAGGATGAAGAAGGAGGTGAAGTCCCATGGAGTGGTGCCTCTCCAAAAGCATTCCCCAACATCTCAGAGTTCAGATCATTGAGGTCGGGAGCCATGGAGGTTTGAGCTATGTCATGAGAGGTTGAGTCCTCAGCTACATCCCAAGCTTGTAGCCTCTTTCTTTTACTTTTGGGAGCATCAACGTCCCTCTTCTTCTCTAAACCAACCACACCCATAGAGGAGCTAGGCTTTTAATCTAGAAATAAAGGGACTCCTGCTTTCTCGTAAAGTTGGCTTATGAGAACTGGGTAGGGCATGGAAAGACCTTGGAGTCTAGCCTTTCTCTTCATCTAGGTGGCCACCATTGCACTAAAATTTATGAGCACCCCAAACATGATGCAAGCAATTAGTATGGTCACCTCAAGGTTTACCCGCTGATCATTTTTGGACGGCATAATACAACAACACACAAATGCCAGCCATAGTTTGGCCTCAAATTTGAGGCCTTCCCTTGCAATTTCACCCCCCCACCATGGTAGCCCAGACTGGCTGACCATTGGCGATGATGAACGTCACCCAACCAAATTGATGCTCTTTGTTTGCCACCTTTGTTGCAAACTCGGTCCCCAAGTCAGTCTCATTCCTCCCAGAAGATAAAATTGATGGCATCTGGAGTGATGTCCACCTCCACACCTTGAATCATGATTGAAGGTAGGCAAGGTAATTCATCTACTTTCCCATTGTGCTTCATGGCATCTTGACTTACTTGATATGAGGTATAGAAATCCAGCACCAGATTCAGGAAGTAGTTTGGGAGATCCTCTGTGAACATGTGTCATTGCCTCTTATTGAATTGAGCATTGATGTTGGGGAAATTATCCCCCAACCTTTCCAAGTTGAAGAGCTTCTATGTAGTGATTGGTCTGTCTAAAGCATGTGAGGTAGTGCTTCTTCATGTCAGGCACATAGAGGATAATAGCATCCTTGGTGTTGGTAGAGACTGGAGTTTCCTTAGCCTTTCCCTTCCCTCTGCTTTTGGATATGGAAGGGGCCTTCCCTTTTTCTCGTTTCCTAGAAGAAATCATAATGCTGTAAGACAATGTTAGTGCCATAAATATACCAAATCTTTTTGTGTTTTTCTTTATGAGAAGTAAAAGGAAACAACTATGCTGTGCTAATAAAGAAAAATTAGAAAGATTGGATGCCAGATAAAATGAAACATTATTAGTGATAACTGCCGGCACCTGCGCTTTGCAGGTTAAGACCTGCGGTTCGCAGGTTTGTCGTAGGTCTGCGACAGAACTTCAGCAAAAATTTATGGCTCCTGCATTGCACTTGCATTTTGCAGGTGCCTATTCGTGGTTCGTAGGTAGAATGCATGAAAGAGAATATGACCTGACACTAAATCCCTTACCTGCGCCACATCCTACGTTTCACATATAGGAATCTGCGATTTGCAGGTGTTCGCAATGGCCAACACCAATTTTTCATGCTCTAGTTTTACCATTTTTCACAAGTATGAGCATATCATATTTAACGGGTACTCAAACTTCTCCAAAATATCTATCAATCAATTAGGCAGCTAATAAAACCATTAGGACCACTCAACACCTTCCCTTAAGATGGACGATACCCCGTCTATCATTGGAAAACGTCAAATGCCCAATCCAACCCAATATATCAACTCAATTTTACACTACATAAAACTCACCCACAACATCAAATTTCTCATTCATAAGTAGCACGAAAGAAAATAATGATGATTTTCTCTTAAGAAGGACGTCAACCCATCCATGATTAGGAAAAATCATATATTCGAAACATATGGGTTACTCAGATATCATCCCCAACTAACATATTAAGACATATGAACACATGAAAGATCAAGCATTATGAATAAGAATCTCTACCGACATGATTTTTGCAAGGTTGAACCCCCACACCCCAACACCACAATACCCACAACAATCAATGCTAGCCATAGAATGAAGAATACATGAGGCGTAATGAGGAAAACATGGGTGAAGAAGAATTTAAAAACTAGCATACTTTATTTTGTACCACAATCATAAAGAATCATGGAGAATAAGAATGAGAAGCACAAATACCAAATGAGATAAGAAAAGAAATGAAATTGAGAACATGAAATTTTTCTCCCAAATAGCCAACCCAAAACTTGAACTTTTTATGCTTTGTCAGAGAGAGTAGTGAGTGATGATATAAAATCGTGAAGGAGGATATAATTTATAGGTGGAGGGAAGGTGAGTGGATTTCTAGATTTGAAGGTGGGAATAAATGGGTTTAATGGGGGTAGATGAAGTGGTTGGTAGAAGGGTTATGGGGAAGAGAGAAAGGTGAAGAAAATGGAGGTTTTTGGACGTGGGAGAAGTTTAAAAGGTTTGGGTCGGACATGGGTTGAGTTTAGTCAATGGGTCAGTCAAAAATTTTAAATGTACCTCGCACCTTTGCCTGCTCCAAACCTGCGGCCGCAGGAGGGACTTGTGAATCGCAGTTCTAAGAGCAGGTGGACTCTATCTTGCGTAGTTCACTATTGTACACCTGCGATAGGCCTGCATTTCGCGAGTCTGCACCTGTGTCTCGCAGGTCTTTCACAGGTCATCTCCTCATTTCTAAGAATTTTCTAAGTATTTTTACCCGGCTCTGTGTTTGACCTACGTTTCGCAGGTGAGGCACATAGACTCTTCATATTCCTTCACTTTTTGGTTCCTTCTTGCGCTTGCACTGCATCTTGGGCTTTAACACCTGCATTTCGTAGGTCTCAAGCAGCTTGTCCCATATTTTTCCTTCACTTTGTCTTTCATCCAATCATCCTACAAAACCATAAACAACAAAAACATAAAAACACCTGAACTAAAAAAATACTTGGGTTACCTCCCATGAAGTGCCTTATTTAACGTCCTGGCTTGACGGATTCATCACCAAGCATCACTCATCCAGAGGATCATCCTCCTTATCAATTTCATCCTCACAATCATTCCCTTGCTCCTCATCTTCATCTAGGACCGTAATCACCTTACATTCCTCTGGGGGTTTCGTAGGTTGACACACATTGAAGGTGACTTCCTTGCCACCAACTCTGAATTTTAAGTCTCCCACCTCTACATCAACCAGCGCTCTCCCTATTTCCAATAATGGTCTCCCTAATATGACGGGTACCTCAACATCCAAATCACAATCAAACACGACAAAGTCATCTAGAAGTATGAACTTATCCACACAGACCAATACATTCTCAAGAACTCCTACCGGGCGCTTGATAGAGTGATTCGCCATTAATAGCCTCATTGTTATAGGCTTGTGATTCCCGAAACTAACTTTTTTAAGATCATGAGAGGCATTAATACTTTCTCCAATCACATAGCACTTTGTTGAACATGCACACTCCGATGGTGCAAGGAATGGTGAACACCCCTGGGTCCTCTCTCATGGGAGCAAGATTGTTGGCCATCATGGCACTACAATGGTGCGACACCTCTACTGTGCCCGCATCCAAATCTTCTTATTTTTCAACAGATCCTTCATGAATTTGGCATAGACAGATATTTGGAGCAATTCATCCACAAGCGGTATATTTTTGGACAACTTACTTAACATGTCAATGAATTTTTGAAATTGGTTGTCCTTCTTTTAGCCAATTGCTAAGGGTATGGGGGTGGAATTCTAGGCTCTTGGTCATTTGTATTGAGAGGCACTTCACCCTCTTTCTCAACAACAACATTTTCATGAGGAACATCTACTCCTTCCTCATTGTCAACACAAATCGGTGCTTTTAGCACCGTCACTCACTTCATCACTTGCTTTTGGATTAATAACTTTCTTGGCCTTAAAACCCGCATCAACTATAACCTTTCCACTCCTCGTGACAATAGCCATGCAATGATTATCTTTATTTGAATCGGGTATAGTATCACTCCGAAGGGTTCCTTTCATCCGGGGGTTCATTTGGGTTGAGAGATGGGTTATTTGAGCCTCTTAATGCTTGATGGAGGCCGAATGGGAGCTCACATTTGGGCAAGGTTAGACACCTCCCCTTTTAATTCCTTCACTCCATTATCTGTGGACTATACTCTTTTCAACACCCTAGCCAACATCCCTCAAATTTTTGAATTGCCAAAATAACTTACCCCTGGTTGCATTGGGCCGCATCCGCTTTTGGAGGAGGTATGTATGGATTTGAGCTTCTATGATACCCCTCCTAATTTTGCTCCCGGTTCCCCCATCTATCATTTCTATCATTCTAACCTTGATTTTCATGATCTTTCCAACCTTCATTCTAATCACGAGGGCACCAAGGGTCTTGGCTGGTACCTTTGTATCCTTGACAAGAACCCCTCATTTCACCCGCCATGTATTGACATTCCTTATCATATCTAGGAGGTGAAACATCTCCCTCATATTGACTATGCCCTTGGGTCCCTACAACTTTCATACTCTTGGCTCTGGACCGTATAACATGTTTAGTCATTGCCTCAAGGTGGGTCATCATCTCTGCCAAGGTTTCATCTCTTTCCTCATCACACTTTCTCATGTGAACGGTTACAAGGTTGGTAGTGGCACCACTTGGGGACACCTCAGTGTCTCTAATGTGCCGTGCTCTATTTGTTTTGGTCATATGACCAATAAGAGCTTTGGTCAATCTGAATGTTTGGTCTATAAGGGATCCACTAGCACGGTTGTTGGCCACCGACTTGTTGAACGAGTCGAGGGAACAATAGAAGCTTTGAACTAAGACTCCATTCAGAAAACCATAGTTGGGACATATTGCAACCTTCTTTTTTGAAGCAGAGCCAAACCTTATGCAGTGGCTCTACTGGAAGTTGTCTAAAATTAGTGATCTCATCCCTCAATTGAAGCATCCTTGAGAGAGGGAAGAATTTGTCCCAAAAGGCTTCTATCAACACTTTCCATGAAGTGATTGACCCGTGGGGGGACTCTTCTAACTAAACAATGGCTTCCTTCATTAAAGAAAAGGGGAAAAGCCTCAACTGAATTGACTCTTGGCTAATGTTGGTAATATTTAAGAGTTGGAAGATTTCAAGAAAATTGTGGAGGTATCTATTGGCATCTTCACTTGGTTGCCCTATATATAATCCCTTCATTTGCAACAAGTGTAGTATGGTGCTCGTCACATGGAAGACGACATTCCCTACTGTAGGCAGTAGGTGAATAGCACCAGCTACGATAGGCAACATCGGCTCATCATCATCCTGGTTCATGTGGCCGTCCACATAACCTACTTGAGAGTCTTGGTTCATGAAGTTCAATCTAAAAAAGTAGCGAACACAAAAACTAATGTAAATGCACACAAGATGTTTAACTAGTTCAAATTAACAAACAACACTATGCTATCAATGCCCACTCCCCAACAACGACACCAAAATTTATAATGTCCAAATCCACTCCTCAAAGTGAAAGAGTGTACACTGTCATATGAAATATAATTTACCTAACTATGAGTCGGGGCTGAATCCACAGGGAATGGGGAATGATTGTTACTAAAGTTGTAAATATATCAGAACTAACTAGCATCATTGTATAACAACTTGTAAAGTAAATTTTGGGGGAAACAAAGATCAACACTATGTCTATGAATGCAATAGCAAAACAAGGCAATGTGAATTGAAGCAATAATGAGAGAAAGTACTAGGGATGTGCTATTGACGGGGCGTCGATAAGATTGGGGTTAATTGATAAGTCTAAAGAACCAATTACAAACTTGAGTAGTCATGGACAAGGCTGCACGTGATGTTTCTTAACCACTTGGGCATATTTTACTTGAGTTCTCTCGAACCCCAAGGTCACATAATAAATTAGCCATATTAACTTGGAGAAGAGTTGAGCTATTTCTAGCCTTCCAACCCCACACCTTCAAAACTCAATTCCCCACTATTGCTTTCTCACCCAAATCCTACTTCTCTTTCTCAAGCAAAAGCAAGATAAGTAAACACAATTTATATTTGCAACCATAAATATTTCAATTGAAACTTAGAGAAAGAAATAGATTCATGCAAAATATGTGATTCTAAGACTAAAGCAACGTCACAGCCTGAGCTGAGACCCCGAATCGATACATGGGATCTAGAACCACGAATAGCTCCGAGCCAACCCATGGCATGAACATAGCAACTAAATAGCATATATTAAAGAGAAAATTGATAACTTAAACATGAATAAGCAGAAGTATCAATAACATAACACAACTCAAGCGAAAACATCAGAATACTAAATATCAAGCTGAACATACTAGTCTATGTCTGGAAAGCCTCTACTAACTGATGAGATGCTAGGACAAGCCCCTAACTATCTCCAAGTATGAAACAAAATAACAACATCAAACTAAAATTGTCATGACCTGAATGGAGGACCGGATTGCAAAATGGGACAAAGAGCCCCGAGAGATCCCAAATCGACCCATGACATAAACATACATCTAACTCGATCAATGAACTGAATAATCAAAAGATAATCAAAGCGGAAGTATATATCAATCATAACATCAGAATACACAATCCGAAGCTGAATACATGCATATGTCTGAAAAGCCTCTAAACACTACGAGTTGATGGGACAAGACCCCAACTAACTCAACCAAAACTAAAATTGAAATACATATAGGAAATTTGAATAATGTAGTCCTCGGGAGATGAGGACTCACCAACAATGTAGATGCTATCTCAAAAAACGGACTATAAGCGGGGCTAAACTTGAGAACCGGATCCTGTATCATGGTACGATACAACATAGAGTATGCGGTCAGTTTATGGAATGTACCAAGTATGTAAGGTAAGTAAAACTGCTTAAGTAAATAAAATCATTTAAAGACAATGCATAATGTAAACATAAATATTTAGAGTCGGAGAGTAGGGCTTGCATGCATTCTTTCTAAAATCATGATCTCATCATAACATAGCATAACATAACTTCATAATATCATAATTGAATCGATTGACTCAAAGCTGAATTATGATATTTATAAGTAAAACTGAAAATTGAGTCAAACCAGCTATAGGACATGCATATATATGTAAATCTCATGAGTAATGGATGTGCATAACTGAAATCATGAGTAACAATGGGAGACTCATCTTTTAACCGACATACCACGATAGAGCTTACATGGTCCCAACTATCACACTCAAGTGGGTAGAGCCGTCCAAAGCTTTGCCAGGGCTAGGGACGATACCATGATATCGATATCAAGTTCGTGGACCAATAGGGCTGGGGATAGATCACAAGGGTGGTCCCAAAGTAATATATAATAGTATAAATCTACGTTGGTGCATAGTTCTGAGGCATAGGGTGATCGACCCTTTGCTACTGGATGCTAGACACTACTCCTAAAAATATGCATATGCTCTACATCTTTTTGTAATGAAGCTCAACATCATTCATTGACGAAGCTCAATAATCAAATACATCTCAAATATGAAATCATGCATATGAGAAGCTTTAACTCAAAACAAACCACAAGATGAAAGAAAGTTTGGACTCTTCGCTTCAAAACCATGTGGTGAGCTTAATTCGAAAAATCATAATTCATACTTAGACATGTGGACATTGCCCAAAGCTTTATCATACTTGGAAATACTCAATTCACATCAAAAACATGATTATAAACATGGGTAGCTTTTAAATATATGCTTTTCATTATAGTATCTCATCATCATCATACATTCATCCCAATTCTCATCTTTCATGAACTTCTCATCAATGGGCTTTTAATTTATAAAACTAGTAACATGATTTTTTGATTGAAAACGATACAAAACTTGCCCATGCTTCATAATCCAGTAGTATAAACATAATTAAATCATACCCATGTATAAAATTAGGAGATTCATGTATTTGGGTTAAAACCCCATAGGTTAGACATAGAATTCTCATGATTTAGAGAGGGATTGGGCATGGGTGTGAATGAAATCACCCATTTATAACGCTACATACCTGTTGGTAGCTGATTCTTACACTTCTTTGAATGCCCAATGGATAATTGAAGAGAAATTGAAGAATTCTAGACTTGATCACCCTCTCTAGTCTTCTACCTTGCATGAATGAATGAATAAGGCCTAAAATGAGCTTAACCCCTTTAATAGTCACTATTCATAACTCAAAATGACGTATTTTAGGCCTTAGAAGCTTAGGAATTACGAAATAGCCCTTAATGAAATCGCAGAAAATAACTGCCAGGTAGTCCCAACGAGAGACCTAATGATTCGTCACCTCTGGCCATGACTCGTGCCTTGATCTGTGAAGTACACTGCCTCTCAAATCTCCTGGGCTCATCACAGATGACTTAACGACTCGTTCCAGGTGACCCCAACTCATGGTCACCATCTGTGATGTACACTACCTTAGCCTCAGATATATTTTTCCCTACTTGGTCACGACTTATCCCATGAATCGTGGGGACTGACCACGACTTGTGGGGGCCTCCCATCAATTACACTGCCTCTCTCCCTTCTCTTTTCTTACTCACCCACCCCACAACTGACCTGATGACTTGTGGGGCCTGGACACGAGTCGTGGTCATGCACATGGGGACCTCATTTCTCAAGTATCCAAACCCCTCACCTAGCCTCCCCATGAGTCACATCACGACTCGGGCTGCTCTCACGGGTCACCTCACGACCCATCTTGATACCTAATGTTAGTTTTGAGTTTTTCTCCATTTTAACTCCCGGGTCTGATCCTTGGGCTTCCAAGGTATAACAATATCTCCCCCTTGGGAACATTCGTCCTCGAATGTTGGAAAACATACAGAAAAAGCAGAGAAGTGCAATTATCATATTCAAATACTGATCATTTAAATCAAAAACTGACGGAATGACTAGCTCCAATTCAAACTACATAATTGAACTAAATTCCGGATTCATATACACCTCCATATACATAAAAGAAACTTGAACACATGAACTGAACATGAAAACTAAATAGGGTTTTAGGTATAAAATTGATATCTCAAGTTTAAACTGAGCCGGTAGAGAATAAATTTGGGTATCTAGCCATTATATCCGCTTCGGCCTCCCACGTAGCTCCTTCAACATGTTGATTTCTCCATAACACTTTAACTGAAGCTACTTCCTTGTTCCTTAGCCTTCGAATTTGATGTTCCAGTATTTCTACCGGAACCTCCTCGTAACTAAGGCCGTCTTTCACACAAACACTATCCACCGGGACAACTAGAGCTGGATCACCCAAACACTTCTTCAAGAGCGATACATGAAACAAAGGATGCATGAAAGATAATTCTGAGGGCAACTCCAATTCATATGCCACCTTGCCAACTCTTTTCAAAATTCGGTATGGGCCAACATAACGAGGGTTGAGTTTTCCTTTCTTTCAAAACCGCATCATTCCCTTCATGGGAGATACCTTCAAAAATACCCAGTCATCCACCTCAAACTCAAGTTCTCTCCTCCTCACATTGGCATAGGACTTTTGGTGACTCTAAGTAGTTTTCAACCTGTCCCTTATCAACTGAACTATCTTCATTGCCTCATGAACCAAATCTGGCCCTATCATCACTGCCTCACCAACCCCAAACCACCTGATGGGTGATCTACATCTCCGCCCAAAGAGAGCCTCAAACGGCGCCATCTGGATACTGGAATGATAGTTGTAATTGTAGGCAAACTCGATCAGGGGCAAGTGATCATTCCAACCACCTTTGAAGTCAATCACGCATGCCCTCAACATGTCCTCGAAGGTCTGAATTGTCTGCTCCTCTTGAACAACCGTTTGCTAGTGAAAAGTTGTGCTGAGCTTAACCTGTGTACCAAGCCCTTTTGGAACGACCTCCAAAACTGAGAGGTAAATTGGGTACCTCTGTCTAAAAGATGGATAAGGGCACCCCATGCAATCATACTAGCTCCCGGGTATATAGTTTGGCGTAATCCTCCACCGAATTCGTGGTCTTAACCGGTAGAAAATGTGCAGCCTTGGTCAATCTATCTACAACAACCCAAATGGAGTCATATTGTCGACGAGTACGAGGCAGACCTGTGATGAAGTCCATATTATTTTCTTCCTACTTCTAAGTAGGAACGCTAATATCCTGAAGTACACCTCCCAGCCTCTGGTGCTCGACCTTGACTTGCTGACAGTTCGGGCACTTAGCTACGAATTCTGCAATATCCTTCTTCATGCCATTCCACCAATAGATCTCCCGTAATTCATGGTACATCTTGGTGGAACCTAGATGGATAGAATACCTGGATCCATGAGCCTCATGCAACATCCGTCTCCTTAAATCGTCAACATCTGGAGCACATAAGCAACCCTGGTACCAAAGCACACCATCTCCCCCTTTAGAGAAGACCTCTACTTTCTGACTCTGAAATGCTTCCTTTAACTTTACCAAAATTTGGTCCTCATCTTTTCTAGATTTTAAATCAGTCACAAAGGATGATTCTGATCCATTCTGAATGACAACACCTCCATCGGTCTAGTTAACCAACCTAACTCCCAACCTTGCGAGTCGATGAACATCCTTCACCAGCTCCTTCTTCCCCTCATCCACATGAGATACACCCTCCATAGAGAGTCTACTAAGCGCGTCTGCCACTACATTAGCCTTGCCCGGATGGTATAGCACACTCATATCGTAGTCCTTGAGTAGCTCCAAGCACCTCCTTTGCTGAAGATTGAGATCTTTCTGAGTAAACATATATTGCAAGCTCTTATGATTCGTAAATACATCCATGTGGACCCCATACAAATAATGTTTCTATATCTTCAAGGCGAATACCACCGGGGCCAATTCAAGATCATGGGTCGGGTAATTCTTCTCATGAACGTTTAGTTGTCTGGAGGCATAGGCTATGACTTTCCTGTGCAGCATCAAAACGCACCCAAGTTCGATCCTTGAAGCATCACAATACACTATGAACCCTTGGGTACCCTCCGGTAGAGTTAACACCGATGCTGAAGTAAGTCGGGTCTTCAACTCTTGGAAGCTCTTCTAAAACGCCTCCAACCATTGGAATTTTACCTTCTTTTGGGGCAACTTGGTCAAAGGTGCTGCAATAGATGAGAAACCCTCAACAAATCTTCGATAATAGTCGGCTAGAGCCAAGAAGCTCCGAATATCTAAAGGATTCACCGGTCTAGGACAATTCTTCACTATGTCTATTTTCTGAGAATCAAAACCTTTATGGCCTCACTTGATACCACATGGCCCAAAAATGGAGTTCAACTAAAACTCGCACTTGCTGAATTTAGCATATAATTGGCGATCCTTGAGAGTCTGAAGCACTACTCTCAAATGAGCAGCATGTTCGTCCTCCCTCCGAGAATATATTAGGATGTCATCAATGAACACAATCACAAACACGTCCAGGTATGGCTTGAACACCCGGTTTATCAAGTCCATAAAACTGCAGGAGCATTTGTTAGTCCAAAAGACATAAATACAAACTCAGAATGACCATACCACTTCCTGAAGGTTGTCTTCCAAATGTCACACTCTTGAACTCTGAGCTAATGATACCAGGATCTGAGATCTATCTTTGAGAAACACTTGGTACCCTAAAGCTGGTCGAATAAATAATCAATCCTTGGTAAAGGATACTCGTTCTTGACGGTGACTTTGTTCAATTGCGGATAATCAATACACATGTAAAGAGAACCATCTTTCTTTCGACAAATAGAATTGGTGCACCCCATGGGGACTTGCTTGGTCTAATGAAACCCTTATCTAATAGGTCCTTCAACTGTTCCTTCAACTTATTTAGCTCGGCTGGAGCCATTCTATAGGGAGGAATAGATATAGGCTGCCTGTCGGGAAGAAGGTCAATACCAAAATAAATCTCACGGTCGGGAGGGATTCCCTGCAAATCATCAGGAAAGACCTCTGGATATTTTCATACTACTGGAACTGATTGGATAGTCAGGGTCTCGGACACAACATCCCTAACCCTAACTAGATGGTACACACTATAACACCCCAAATTTTTTTTGGTGATTATTTGATATTTTTATGCTAGGTTAAGGAAAGTACGGGTTGTATATTTGTCGTAGATGACAAAGGAAATGTGTACGATCAAAAAACCAAAGAGTATGTGAAGTTCATAAGTAAGGGTCAAATTTAAATGATCATATCTCCCAATATATAATGAATTAGAAGCCCCAGGACCTATCAATTTAAAGGTCTTTGAGTCTAGTTTTTATAACATCAAACTGCTTGTAAATCAGAGTTCGGAGTAAGAAGTTATGGGCATTTTACTGAAGCATCATGAGCGGTGATGCGAGCATGACGCCTTAGCGCCTCCACCGCGCTATTTACTTAAAATCTGATTTTTCACTTGTAGAAAATATTTTCAGCTAAATCTTAATTGACAAGCTTGCTAAGGATTCCATTTCTCTCTCAATTCCAGCAGCTAGGACAAAGAAAATCAAGGAGGAATATCAATTAAAGTTCAAGAAAATCACAAGATAAGTTGAGATTACCTTGCCAAGTCTGTTAGGGGCTGTTTTGCAGCTCGTTTTGGCAAGGTTTTGAAGAAGTTTTTCTGCATTTCAAAATCTATTTGGACTGCCTATATATCCATCTTCTAGTAGGTGTTGAAATATGGAGAAAAGGTAAGGATTTTTCCCCTTTTAAACCTCTCAAATTGCAAAGCGAAAATCTGGAAATTGGCAGCTAAGTGAGCTGTCGATGGACTGTTTGTGAGCTGAGTTTTGCTCGTTTTCC
>JACEIK010000730.1:156733-167355 GCA_018107945.1 Datura stramonium
GTAATGACCCATAAGCTTGCCCTTAGTGTTTTACTCCACCCTGAACCCCTAGCCTACTCGGTGCTAGACACTACTCCCAAAAACATGCATAACACTCCCATCATTTTTTAACGAAGCTAAAATCATAATTATATGCATAGTCTAAAATCTGAACATGGGGAGTCTTGACTCGAAAACATATCATAAGCTATATTGGGAATCTTGACTCCAAAATAAATGATAAGCTGATCTTATTAGCCAGAGCTAAATCATGAAAAAACATACTTAACTCGTATGGCCTGGCCCAAATCATAAAATCATGCATACTTGAAATAGACTTCACAAATCAAAATCATAGATTTATATATGAAAAATTATAAACATTCATTCATGCTAGATATCTCATCATACTTGAAATCATGGATCATAAGCTTGACTCTTCATAAGACCTGCATAATGGGCATGATTTCTAATAACTTGAAATCATGAATTTATAATCAAATTGTGTATAAAATCTTCGCATTAAAATTAAAACATCTTTGTAACATGAGGGGATTAGACCCATAAACATATCATAGAGAATTTTATAAAATTTGGTTAAAACCTTATAAAACAATATACTTGAATTAGAACTTGAATTCATGAACTTGAGGAGAAATTTGGGCATGAGAGTGAAAGGAAACTCTCATTCATAGCCCTACATACCTGGGTAGATTGATTCTTAACTATCCTTGAAAGCCCAAGAGGATTAGGGAAGAAATTAAGGAATTTCTAGCTTTATCTTCAAAGGGAATCTCTAAGCTTTGCATGCATGGGAGTCTAAAGCATTAGAATAAGTTAAACCCTCTTAAAATAGTCCTTCCAAGGATTAAAGCAATATAGCATAGGAGTTAAAATCATAGGAGATTACAAAAATTTCCCTTGAGAATCAGGCATAAACTAAATAACTAGGCGATCTAATGGTACGGGTGATGGGTCGTCACACGCCCGACAGTCCGTCAATACCACCATCACCCCTAAATATCAAGGCTGAGTCAAAACCTCCCTATGATGGTAGAGGTGACAGGCTGTCACTCCTTCGATGGTCTATTCAGTCCATCGTCAAGCCCTGATCCCAGAAACACCCAATGGTGGTCTGTCCATGGTCTAGCGACCGTCACCCTCACGATCAGGGACGTGATGGGCTGTCAGCCACGTCGTCAGGCCTGGACATCACCACTTACAGTCCGTCGCCTGTCTGATGATTGTCACTTGCACCGTCAGGGATGTGACGGTCTGTCAGCCACGCTGTCACTCCTTGCACCAGACCTGCAATTTCAGTTATTTTTCTTCAAAAAGCTATTTCAAGGTCCGAGGTGTTACAAGCAACAACACTCAAACTGTTTTATACCTCTACCAAGCACACACCCCTAACAATAAAATTAGCTACTCATGAATGAAGATAAGAAGATTATACCAATAAATCATTCATAAAGATTCATCATTGAATAGAAAACTCAAGCTTCAAAATGTGTTTAAATGGTGGGTTTTTCCCTAGTAACTTGAAGGAGAAGAAAGAAAAGCTATCGCTTATCTCTATCTTTTCCTTATGCACAGATTCCCATTTTGTCCATTAGAAGCATCCAAAGTATCTTTGTGCTAGAGCTAGACAATTTTACCCTTTTCAGCATGGATCTCACTTGTGCGACACTTGCATTTTGTAGGTGCCCATCCGTGAGACACAAGTCTTTAGCAGCTCCGGTGTCCTGCAGTTGCACCTACATATCATAGTTACTCACCTGCTTTTTATAGGTTCTCTTTAGCTTCTGACCAGTGTGACTCTGTGTAGAACCTGCATGACACCTGTGAACCATTGGTCTTCTTCTTCCAGTAGTTTTCTTTTTAGTTCAATTCCTCTACTTTCCTTATTTAAGTTCAATACCTACAAAATCAAATAGAAAGGGCATAAAACATTCCTAAATGAGTTGAAAAAAAGCAAAAGCTCATGTATAAAAGAATAATGAGTTGGTAAATTACTAACTCATCAATAGTGCCTCGGTAAAATGCCTATAACTTTTTATTTCGAACTCGAGCGGTTTGATGTTCTGAAAACTAGATTAAAAGATCTTTAATTTGATAGTTGTAGGACTTCTAACTCATTACAGAGCTGGATATATGATCGTTTTAAGTTGACCTTCACTCCTAAACTTCACATACTCTTTACTCTTCCCTTGTTTGTACATGTGTTCATCCTCACCTATGGCCAATATACAACCCGTACTTCCCTTAATATAATATACAAACATAAAATAATCATTAATTTTTTTGGGTTGGTAACACTTTCAATCTCTCCTATATTAGTTTAACTTTTTCCATAGCCTTGGGAACTAGATCTGGCCCAAGTAACTATATTTCGCTTACCTCAAAGAAGCCAATAGGAGACCTATATCTTTGCCCATATAAAGCTTTAAATGGTGTCATCTTGATGCTGGAATGCTAATTGTTGTTATATGAAAATTCAGTAAGGCAAAATGTTCTTCCTAGTTGCCTTTAAAGTCCAAGGCACATGCCTATGTATGTCTTAGATACATATTTCAGCATGCAGTCCTTACTCTCAAGATCTAATGATTTATATTTATATGCATGATTTCAGTTAACATTTACTAAGAATGTTTTCACTTACCTTGCATACTCAGTTCATTCAAAGTACTGACCACATACTCTATGCTATATCATTTCATGATATAGGTTCAGGTGATCCAATGCAGTCTCGCCAATAGTTTGCTTCCCTATCAGCTCAGTTAGCTTGGTTGGATGAGTCCTCAACTCCCAAGGACAATCAATTAGTTATGTTGATTATGTTAGTTTTGTTTCAGACTTGGAGATAGCTTAGGGCTTATTGATAACGCTCAAACTCACACTCCTGACAAAGTATGAAGCAGACGTTGTTAATAAAGAACCCAACAAAGAGGTTGGGTTCGAATCCATAGGGAATATAGTAAAAACTAGAATAATGCCGGTATTTAAGCTTTTTGGTGTGTTATATCCAAATTGGGGGGTTTATAGAAAAACAATTGTAAAAAAAGCTTAAAAATAAAGTGTTGTTAATCAACATTTGCAATTAACTAGGGTAAGTGTTCCCCATGGGTTCATAACTACTTGGGGTTTACACTCGTGATCAATCCCAATGCTTACTTGTAGAACTGATAACTAGGGTTCATCCAAACGATTGGTTCATCCCTATTAGATGGATATACTCAATCACCGAGTTAGGTCTCATGAGCAATTTCATATTAACCGTTATCAATTTGTTCCAAATTAACTATCCTATGACCAAATCTCAAGTTATACAAGGATCATAAAATTTAAGGATTTGTTATAATTCTCTTTTCCTAATCTCTACCTGTCTAGGTTCAAGAAAGTAAATAATTTCGGCAAGTATCAAAATTGCGCTTCGTTATGAAATAATAAAAGACAAAGAGAATACAGTACAAACGTTTAACATTGGTTTCGAATCACTTTTTGTAACCCTAGTATGTTAATCCACCATGATTCCCACAACCTTAGTTGTGGAGGTTTTAGCCTCTCATGATTGTAATATTGTGATTAGTATTCGTAGACAAATAAATAATTAAATACTTACAACGATAGAAATCCAAGTTTTGATCTCAAGAATTATTCTCCAATATTGTCAAAAACTAATTACAAACTTGATAAAAATTGACAACCAACTAATTTTGACCCTCCCTTACCTAAAAGAAACATAAAACGTATTTATACAGACAATAAAATTCTTTTCTTAAGTTAATAGGGAAATAACCAAATCTGGTGCCGACACATCCTATGACTCATCGTACGACCTGTAACATGACTGTACGGGTCGTGACTTGTCTCATACATTCCTTGGCTTCTGCAGAATTGGCTAAGTGTTGGCATCTGTACAACTCGTAACATGATCCCATGAGTTATACAATGCAGTCGTGGTTTGTCTCTGAGAACTTTAGCATCTTCTGAAGTTTTCTATGAGTGTCTTGGTAAGCCTCGTACCTTGCTACTACGACTCGTAATAGTTTGTTGTATCATGAGTTCTGCCCTATCCCAAATATCAGTGAAGCTTTCCACGCCTCCTGGTACAGGTCATAGGTAGATGCTATGATTCGTAGTTGCCACCGGTATCAGGAGACTTTAATTGTGCAACTTTTCTCTAAAATATTCCACGATTCCAGTTACGGCTAGTACCAGCTTGGTACGACTCGTACTGAGAGTTGTACTTTGCCTTTGCATTGTTCTAGCCTTCTGAGCTTTTCCACGAGTCTCAGTACGGCTCCTACAATCTAGGTATAGCTCGTACTAAGATCAGTACTTTGCTGTTTTTTGCACTTTTCTGCAACTTTTGTATATTTATGCTCCAACACCTATTTTCCCTGAAAAAAAGTAGAAACACCTCATATCTGTGTAAACATACCTATGTCTATGCTATTTTTTCAGTTTTAAGCGTTGGAAGTGTTGTAAATTCATAGCATATCATCACCTCAACTTAGACTTTTGTATGTTCTCAGGCAAAGAAAACAAAAACTAAAAATGATGCTTAACTAGAAAATAAACCTAGCTTACTACAACCAACACTAATCAAAACTTGCACTATGAACACAAACAACTTTTGACCCTTCTCTAGATAAACCAAATCAGTATATGCACATCAAGTGACCACAAACCATGATAAACAGGGATCAAGACATGTCATCTAGTTATTATCAGAGAATCAAGTCATTACCAATGCTTTTCACATGGACGAATGGTAGAGTAAAACACAAACCGTGTACCCTCACAAAAAATGAAGTCCCCAACTCACATATATATGAAAATATGAAATGTGGGACTGAACTAATAAGACTCTCACTCTAACAAGGAAGTTCAAAATGCTTCACATCGGATGCCATAGGCTTGCCCTTATTTTCTCTACTTCGGCTCTTTAGGCTATTCAGGCTAAGATCACTATAGGATTTTATTTGGCTTGTAATGTAGGATTTCAGTCTAGGTATGGTAAATATGAAATTTTTAGTGACTAAATCCTCCTTGGCACTACATACACGTGGCTCCACTTTTTCATTTATTTCACCCTTTTTTCTTTTTCAACTTCTTCCTCCTTTTTCTCCATTTTACGCAATGTATGGGTATGGTGTGTTTTCAACTTTTCATTCCTTTTTTTCTCTTTTGTATTTTCTTTTCAACTTTTTCTTTTTCAGCTCTTTTTTTGTCACACCACACCTCATCTTTAACCCTTTTTTCTTTTCTTTTCCTTTTTCACCTCCCCATGATCTATGCATCCCTACTCTACCCACCCTCAACTTAGGCATTTTGCCTAGGTTGAGGTTCACAATGTCCAAGGAGGGACCAGGGCCAAAACAGGTTCACTATAAAAAAATGGGTAAGGCTAGTCGGTTAATCAAAGAAAAATGGTCCATTTAAGGCTCAAAATCGGGATCAAGTGAATCATATCATTTTGATAGGGTAATTTAAGCTAAAATGGGCTAAACAAAAATGACCTATGATCCTCTCCTAACTAACCATCCTAAAACCTATGTAAATACTAACCAGATAAGTTCTAGATCCTCTACGCAGTATTGAACTAGGTACATGAACTCACTCACTCATGGTACATGTTTTGCATTCATTCTACCTATCTGGCTTGTACATGGCCAACTATAAGTACTCATGCTAATACACTAAATGACATAAAAAGATCCATAAAAATCATGTTTTACAATCAACAAGTACACAATTAACATCTAATTGTTTTTTAAACAGTGTCTTTTTTTCAAAACTTCAAAACTAGTGCATTTGATTGGCTGAGTAATCCTAAGCTGATTTTTAATTAAACAAAAACATCCTAAACATGTAGGTTCTACTAGATAGCATGTCCGAGAGAAAATAAACACGACAAGAAAACCCTCGGACGAATCCAAAAATCCCAAAAATATACAAGTACACCCCCTCCCCTTTTGAAAAGCATGCTTTTTCCCCGAAGCGTAGAATATAATAACACAAGAGAGAGAGAGTCATACTTGTGGAAAATTAGCACTCCTGTCATCTCGCGGAGGTGGTACTTCCACTGCATCTGTGGCGGTAGCGGTGACCGACACACTTAATTGTACATCTACGGGGGGAATGGTCACCCCCTCAGCAGTAATGGTTGCCTCTGCGACCTCGTTGATAACTGGGGCTGAATATGGCTCGCCTGAAGGGTCCTTACCACCTTCAAGCTCAGCATAGATAGTGGTGGAGCTACCCGCTCCTCTCGCTCTCTCAAGCAGCTCCGATCTATGTTCGTCGTGAATCTACTGACTCTCCAATCTTGCCCCCTCGCATTCTTTCTTTTCCTTCTTCCTCTTCTAATTTAGGGTGTCATCTCCAACATCCTTCGAGACCCTCTTTTTCCCTTTTCCTCCTTCTGCTCCGGTCGGCTCCCAATATGCCGCCAAATCAAGATCATCGTCTATTCCGATATCGAGGTCAGGAAGAGTCGGGGTTGCTAGAATTACCGGCTGACGAGATGACAACTCAGTCACTTGGCCCCGAAGAGCCCCCAACTCCTCACGGAGGCTACTAGTGTCAGTCTGCTTGGCCATGCGCTCATTGAAGTGGATCTCAAAATTGTCAAGTCTGACATGTAAAATCCATGCAGCCGCCTCAATCTTAGCCTTTATCCAAGGCTTCACGTTCTCCATCATAGATTGCACCTTTCCTTCAGTCACGGTTAGTTCCATCTTTTGGAGAAATTCTTGAGGCATGAGCATGTATCCTGCTGGGGTCTGGCTTGGAAGGCCCATAGGTGGTGTAGCGAAGGTGCTGGGAGCTGCCTCTGAATGACCAACATTTGTAGCCGGTGTCTCATCCTAGTCCTGTGAGGTGGGGGCATTCACATGCTCTCCCCCAACTGCTCATCGTACTGTGACAGTGGTAGAAAGTCGTGCTCGGCTCACCGGGTTCATTTCATCCTGAATCAACCCATTGTATGCTCGCTATCCTGCAATCAATCGCTCCTTACTAGGAAGCACCTTGAGACCTTCCTCCACACATAGTCTGAACACAAGACTCGGGAATGGGATGGTAGTGCTCAATCCCATAGACCGATCCTGGATCTCCTCCGCAATGACCCTCTGAATGTTGATGGTGTATCATGACATGATACACACCACCAATGCTGCTCTGTGTGTGCTGAGGGTATTTTTGTTCACGATCGGTGCCAACCTGTGGCGAGCTAGCCTCTAGCAGGCCTTTTCTATGAAATTTAGTGATTTCTTGGTGACCTACTTTCCACTAGTCACCCATTCTGCCCCCTCCTTATCTTCAGCAATGACCCCAGAAAACTACTTAATCTGACTCTTCCTCTCCTTAATGCATAACTACTTGATCTTCTTCATAGCGTCCACCCGATAGTCAAACTCCGGTGTAGTGTATGGTGGTATGAACTGAGGCCCATATAATACCCGAGCAATAGTATGCTCAAATATGTCAACTGTGTGGCCTTGCACCATTATGCTCTCCAACTTGGGTTGATCTTTGACTTTCTACCCTTCCTTTTCTTTCTCTTCCATGGTAGCCAAATAATTGGCATAGAACTCTCAAACGATCTCTAAAGTATATCGATCCAGGATTCTAGACATCCACTCAAGCCCATAGTAGCTGAATATCCACTTCATCTCCTCCACCTCATTCAATGCATTGGTGAGGATCCACGAATCTTCTTGAATACTCCGCCTAGGGTTGTTCTTGGCCGTGAGAGAGAGACCCTGTTTATAGATCTCTTGTGCACCTGGTACACTCCACCGAATAGTACGGTTCTCCCTAGGCGGAGTCTACTCTTACTCAGCATTGGCTGCCTCATCATCGGATCCATACTCACTATCACCATCACTGAATTGGGCCTCCTTGGACCCCACATCATCATTAGATCCACTATCAAACTATTGGACTCGTTCCTCAACTCCCTCCTCAGACTGGGGAGCATCAACAGATGTGGCAGTTGCTGCTTCAGCCTGGGCTTTAGCTTTTTCCCTAGTGGTTCGGGTCCCATCGGTGTCAGATGTATCGACCCTGTACTTTTCAAATGAACCACTAGGAGAGGTGTCTGCATGGTCAAAGTTGGAGGGCTCATCTCTCAATTCCCTCCGAGTAGCTATCTCTACCCTGGTGGCTTTGTCTTTGGCGGATTTGGTTGCTTTATTCTTCAAAGTCATTGTACCTATGGAGAAAAAGGGTTAGAACTTCATATTTGAGGAAAAGAAAACAAGAAACTATCCTATGAATTTCTTCACGGGTCTACAGAGCGAGTCGTACCTAGAGGGTATGGAGACTCGTAACATCTTAGGTCACATTCACGAATCTGAGGTACGCCCATACCATGAATGTACGATCTGTACCACTAGTCGTATGAGGATTCCCCTTAAAAATAATTTTTCTGTATTTTTCCACGATTCATGGTATGACCCATATGATGATTCCATGAGTCAGAGGAAGGATCATACTGTTGCCTTTGGACTTGACCCTTTTCAGACTCCTAGTACGATTGCCAGGTACGACTCGTAGTAGGATACTATGGGTCATACTAGGTTCCGTACCAATTAATTGTCATACATTTGGCTTAGGAAAGTCCCAATGAGCCATCCTATGAGTCGTAGTGTGAAATCACGAGTCATAGGAAGGCTTGTCAATCCTGTCCTTGCCTTTATTCATGTCAGGTTTGTAGGTAAATTCAATTTGTGTTGGGTACTCAGAATTCCCCAATTCTAGGCATGCATTTTTCACATTTTTAAAACTACCAAGTGCTCCCCTTTTTGATTCATAACCCGTAACTTAGTTCATAGAAATTTAAATTCAATTCCGAGCATGCTTGAATCCTACCCAATCAACACAATCATTTTGCAAATTTTTGATCATTATCCTCATCTATTTTTCATGAATTTTGAGGACTCCCAGTTGTTAAACATATTCATACAATCACAAAGGTCATTTTACCCAACTCGAAGCGTAGTTATTTACTTGATTTTTTTTGCAATATCTTGCTCACTTCGTGTATGTGTCAGTGAATAGGGCTGGGACTTGATTTGGGCAGTGTTAATCGAGCACAATCTTTTCTCAATCGATCTTTGTTCTTGAGTTATGGGTGTGAGGGAGTCGTGGGAGGTTTCCATTAGTTCAAGTTTTGAATGTGTGGGAGAAGAGTCTGAGTGATTTGGAGCTTAAATACTTTAGGGAAAATTTTATAAAAAATTGGGTCGGGTCGAGTCGACTTAAGTAATTTGGCCCATCACGACTCATACCACGAATCATAGGAAGGACCTATTGCTCATCCCTAGGAATCATACTAGCGGCTTAAGAAAACTTACCTATGGACCTACGACCACATGATACGACTCATACCAGAAGGTATGAACTGTACCACGACTCGTCGGTCACTTTGAAATGGAGTTCCATACATTGTACAATTCATAGGTACAGTGAGTACTACAACCTGTACAACGGAGTTACGAGTTATAGGACCAACCGTATCACGAACTCATGCACTAGGCCATATCTCTACTTCTCACCACACAATGGAGTTGCGAGTCGTAGGACAAACCGTACTACGACTCGTACAATGCTCTTACGAGTAATACTGCAGCTCATAGTACAAGTCTGCACTGCAATATTTTGGCAACCTATTTTTGTTTCACCTGCACATTGAGCACACATAAGTCAATAAACTTGGGTTGCCTCCCAAGAAGCACTTGATTTAACGTTGCGACATGATGCAAGTGGTTCAGTTACTTAGACTTCACCAAACCACCTCATGGTCTACCTCCCAAGAAGCACCTGATTTAATGTCGCGGCACCACACAAGTCTCCTTGCTACTCAGACTCATCCTCGATTGCTGAGAGCACTCTAAACTCATTTGGTTGCTTCATTGACCGGAAAACATTGAAGGTGACCTCCTCTTTATTAAGCCTAAAATTCAGTTGGCCAACCTCCACATCTACTAAAGCCCTCCCAGTGGTGAGGATAGTCGCCCCAAAATGATAGGGACCTGAAAGTCAACCTCACAATCAAGGATCATGAAGTCCCTCTGAGAATATAAATCTATCCACCTTTACAAGCATATCAAACAGGATCCCAACAAGCTTCTTCACAGTTTGGTCGGCCATCGGTAGCTACATAGTAGTTGGTGTGGAGCTCCCAAGCCCAGCTGCTTAAACACAACTAATGGCTTCAGATTGATGCTTGCTCCCAAGTCGCAGATGCCCTCGAAAACTCAACATCACCAATAGTACATGGAATGGTGAAGACACCTGGATCCTCCTTTTTTGGGCAAGGACCTGTGAGTCTATGGTGCTACAATGATGCAAGATACCCACAGGATTGTAGCTCACAAACCTTTTCTTGGTAACAAGGTCCTTCATAAACTTGGTGTATCCAAGTATCTTTTCCAATGCCTCGACCAATGGTGTGTTTATAGATAATTGTTTCAGCATAGATAGGATTTTCTGAAAATTACCATCTTCCACCTTCTTCTTCATTCTTTGAGGGAAAGGTGGTGGTGGTCGCGGTATATGTTCGGGGTGTCTAGATGACTACACGTAAGTGCACTTGGTCGAACAAGTAGTAAGTGGCTCAAGTAAGCCAA
>JACEIK010000730.1:194000-205053 GCA_018107945.1 Datura stramonium
AAGCCTCTACTTCACCAACTCATGGATTAGCTCCTCAAAAGTCATCAAAACCTACAAAACAAAGGCTAATCATGTTGGTTAGCAAATATCTTCACATTTAAAAAATCACATGAAAATGTATAAAATAACTTAGACAACACGACTAATTTAAGTTATAAAGCGTATCACGGGCATGCTATTTTTTCCCGTGATCAGGGTTCATATTAATACCAACATCTATCACCCTGCTTGGTGGAAGTCCAGGAAGTTCCTCAAGAAATACTTTGGGATATTCATTTACAATTAGCACAGATTAAAGAGATGGTGTCCCCTTTTCAGCATCAAGGTCCCTTACTCAGACTAGGTGATAGAAACACCCTTCTGATATCAACTTTCTTGCCTTAAGGTAGGAGATAAACTTACCCATTGGAATCACAACATTACCTTTCCACTCCAAGATTGGCTTGCAGGGAAAATGGAATCGTATGACCTTAGTTCAACAGGTAATTATGGCATAACAAGAAGATATCCCATCTATTCCCATAATAAGATCAAAGAAAACCATTTCGAGCTCAATCATATCTGGCTTAGTATCTCTGCTAGCTATTATAACTATGCAGCCATGGTAAACTTATCTAATATAATGGATTTTCCAACTGGAGTTGAAACTGAAAATCCCATAACCTTTATGGTTCTACCCTAAATTCACAGCAACATATGGAGTAATATATGACAAGGTGGCTCCTGGATATATTAGTGCATATACATCATGTGCGAAAATGGATTATATTTATAACGGCATCTGGTAAGGCCTTAGAATCTTGATGGGCCACTAAATCATAAAAGTAGTTATGGCCATCAGCTGGATAGGTTCCCTACCTCTGTGTCCACCTCGGCCTACTGGTGTCTGAGGGCCACGAGGTGGGGGTCGTTCTGAAGATGATGCAACTGCAGACCCTATAGACTACACTCAAATATCTCTAAACTCTTGCCTAGATGATGGACAATGCGTTATATTGTGGACAACCACCCCAAATTAATAATAAGCATTCGAACCCTATTGACATACTCTGGCATATGCCCTACCACACTAGNCTAGCTACAATGGGGTCGAGGTGGTCTTATTTGATTTATACCTTCTTGTGTGTATGGACCTACTACTCTTGGGTGCTGACCTCGTCCTGACTGACTGCCATGATCATGTTTGGGCCTTAGAAGCTGGGACGATGTACGGGCTGTGGATTGTCCTACTGATTATGAAGGTTCCATCGTTCTCCTACTAGAAGATGCTCTACCACTACCCTGATAACTTCTAGCTATCTTGGTCCTTTTATTCTGACTTCTCTCTCGATCAGCTTGTATCTTGTATTTATGCTCCTTTGTCTGTTGGGAATTGACCATAAGTCTAGAAATATCCATCTCTTTATTTAATTCTACTATGAAATAATCCCTAAATAGGTGGGGACCAAGGTCGTTCACGAACCATCGCAATCCTTGTCCACAGAGTATTACTAATTCTAGAGCATAGTGATAGTTATCAAACACACGTGCAGGTGCACACAAGTGTCAAGTAATATATCAAGATATCATATCTACAGAGACTTGTTAGATTATTTATCCAATTTAAAATCTTATTCAAACTATTCAAAAATAAAGAAATAATTCTTGGAGAGTTGTTTATATTACTAGATAAACAAATTAAAGACTTAAAAAAGCGCTTAAATGGTTGGTTGTCTTTCAGATGATATAGAAGATTTAGGGTCTTGGAAATTTCTATAATCCATTTGAAGTATCAAATTGCTATATTTATTCACTTTTTGAGTTAGTAGTTGCAGGTTACTATCACTTAATTGAACATATTTTCAATAACGTTAAGACTACTCAACTACCCCTAACACCTATATTTCTATGATCATTGGATAATAGTGAAGTGCATGTAAGATTTCGTCTATTTTAGCTAAGCAAGGGTAATGGGCATGAACTAGATCAGAATCATTCTCAACGAGTCCATAAGAAGTGATCCCATTTTTCTCTTGGGTCTGGACCCTTTTACCTATGAGGATCACAAACAAGCCCTATTCCTTCTTATTTCCCTCACAATTTTTTTTACAATTTAAATTAACGAGTTCTATATAATGCTTAATTATTTTTTCAAATTATCAAACAATTCAGCTCAAGAAAAATAATAACTCAATAGAAAAAAGCTTAATAAATGTAAACAATAATCAAATTCAACTTTCATGTTTATGCCAAAAATCTAGAACTATAATGTTTAGCTACTCATAATCCTCAAAAGATAAAGAGAATTCATGAGTTTACAAGAAAGAACCAGTAGAAACTTAGGAAAAGAAGTAACCCGAGAGATAAACTTGTTGTGCGCTTGCTCAAAGATATAATTTCGTCCCCCCCACCTTAAAAATATGGGTAAATAGTGTATTTATAGATCCTAGGATGCCTCAAGCTTTTAAAACTCGAATCCAAAATGGATCAGGAAACTCGACAGCTCATGCCACCCTTGTGTCATAAGGGGTGGCGCAATAAGACAAAAGAATTTCGGCCAGGCTGATTCTTTGTGCCACTCCCTTGGTAGAAATTGCTGGTGGTTTGCACCACCTTTTTATATGCCAAGGGTGGTGCAAAAGGCTCTTTCGTATCATTGATTTTTGCTTCTTTTTGATGTTTTGCGACATCTCTTCTTCCTTGATCATATTTGGTTGTTTCTTTCTCCTTTTTCATTTGTTTATCATAAAAAACTCTATAAACACACCTACACAATCGAAACACAGGAATATAAGAATAATCCATATAATTAAAAACTCAAAGCGATGACTGAAGTACTAAAATATGAGGAAAATACTGGCTGAAAATATGTACTTTTGGCCTCTTGTCACATACCTGGACAACTGAGTGAACTTAAGGCAGTATTTTTTGGCACTCATCTCAAAGATCTGCAAACTTATTGGACCTAGACTCCCATATCTCAAGTGGAAGAAAGTTCTCTAGGAAGGCCTCTATTAACTTTTCCCAAACTGCAAGAGGTGCATTAGATCCCTTAGAATTTTCCAACACATTGTACCAAGCCCCTGCAACATCCATCAACTAATAGGAAGCTAATTCAATAGCCTCAGTGTCCGAAAAGTGCATAATCCTAAAAGTCTTTGCGAGATCATCAATAAAGATTTGAGGATCCTCTGTTGGATTAGATCTTATAAAGATCTGTGGATTCATATGTAAAAGTCCCTAACTCTAGAACCGACTGAATCTCCTTGAGGTGCTGTGCTGGTAGAGACTGTCGCCTGTCCCTACACCAGGGTGGCCACTAATTAAGTAACTAAATTTCCCCTTTAATATCCTAATCGGATGAATAGGTGGTTGCATAGGTAGTGTAGCTGTTGCAATAGACGTAGATGGCCCAGGTGCTGTCGTAGCTATTAGTGGTGTATACCAACCCTCCCGATCCAATCAACTGGGGCCTAATGGGTATTTGACTAGAGGAGCTTCCTTCAACCCTAGACTGAAACATAATGTTAGGGGATGACCCATCAAATAGTGTTGGCTCTTTGACTAACTTTGGAATTACCTTTTGAAGACATAACTGTAAAAACTAGGGAAACTTTCTTCTCCTAAATTTCTCAAGATTTTCGTGGGTTCTTCATCAGGTATGTGGGGTTTTAGCAAGGGGATTGTCCTTCCCTTGCATCCCCAAAGCCCTCCTCAATTTCTTCTATCAATTTTAAGCCCTGAGCTTTCGAGTATGAGAAACATTCATGTTTATTTTCATTGATTTCCCTCAGAATAATGTTTATACTTATTGTTAATATAATCTTCATCACTTCCTTATCAAATTGTCAGTATTATTGCAAAAGTGAATTTGAGCCCTAAGTTTTGAGTAATGGTTTTTGCTTGTTAAAATTCCTCTAGTGAATGAGGAATGCTTTGGGTTGAATTCCTAGAATTTTCTTGCTATTCATATGTGTTGGGTAAATATCCCATGAATGAGAATGACTTTTGCTCTATTTAATGAAATTCTCGAAAATTTTTGAAATTGCCTTATATTACGAATTTGACCGTGTTGTCGGCATAAATGAGCTCTCTATTAGCTGCTTAGTAATTTAGTCAGTTAGAAAATAGAACTCTATCAATCTAGCCTCAGTCAGAATCATATCAGTCTAGCTTCAGTTAAATTTTAGCAACCTCAGTGTTTTCCAAACAATGTCAACTGATCAGTTTGACTCCAGTTTATTTTTGAGGTGTCAGTGGTACCTCCCAGTTTTCAGACTCAGATTTAAATTTCAGTTATTTTGTCCATTAGGCGGTCATGAGATTCAGTTAAAGCTCTAACCAGCCCCAGGACCCCAGTTCAGTTATTAGTTGTTCTGTAGACGATCACGACGCTTCTAGATAAGCAGGTCTGACCTGTCTTAGAACCCAGTTTCAAAATTTGGTCCGATAAGGCTCTCAAGGTACATGCAGTTATTCGTCCTTGACTAGTCTTGGGCCCGAGTTTCGTGCTATCAGCTTTGAAGTTCAGTTTAGATTTTTTAGTAGGAGTAGAACTTAACACCGAGCTGGCCGGGGTTCCAGCGCACCCAGGTTCCCAGAACTATGTTGCCAGCTTAGGTTTCAGTATTACATGGCCTGATTGGCCCCAGATATTTTTTGATCATCCAGTTCATGCCTTTATACCCTAGGAAGGTATTTGGGTCCTACCGGTGGGGTGTATACATCGGACTCCATGTCTAGCTCACGTGGTTATATGTTGATTATAGATTGTCCCACTAGTCAGTCCAGTCCAGTAAAAGAATAAACAACTCAGTTCAGTATGGTATCTCAAATGCAGTGTTTCAGACTTAGGGCATGTCCTTGACCATCAGACAGGGTCGTCTTGACCATTTTAGATTATATCAATTGTTCAGTTTAGTTTACTTGTTGGTCATGGCATTTCATTTCAGTTCAGACTTTATATTCAGTATGTCTCTCCCATTTACTCAGTACATTCGAAGTACTGACGCATGCTTTTCATGCTGTATCATTTCATGATACAGCTGTAGGTTCTCAGGTTCAGTACAAATAGTTACTTCAGTTTTAGTGCATTCCATTTCAGTAGATCAGAGTGTGAGTCCTCATCATTCGAGGGCCTTGTTTATTTATTTCATTTTGTTATGGTTTTGTATAGACTTGGTGTTAGCTAGGAGCCTGTCCCAGCAACTCCTCAGTAGTTGGCTTTCAAACTAGATTTGTCTTTCAGAATTGAATTTCAGATATATTACTTTCAGTCTTTACATTTTCTCAAACTGATAAAGTTGTTATTTATAAGTTTTGCTGTGCATGTTTACTCAGAATGTTAGTGTATGATAGACCAGGGGTTGACATGGGGTCACTTGTGGCTTCAAGTACCGTGTAATGCCTAGGGTGTAGCTCAGGACGTGACAAAAAGACTCAAAGAAAGACATGACATTTTTCCTTAAGAGAGTCGCCTCACAATCCATCATTTGGAAATGTCAACCCAATTTGACAACAAAAAGAAAAGAAAAAGAAAATGCTCCTTGGGAAAGAACCGTGGTATGAATAAAAATCTTGGAGTTTATTTACTATCTACTATTTACAAAGGCGAATATCAACTTGGGCTACAACTTTAGGAAACAATAACAAAGACCCATTCATTGGCGCTAACAACAAAGACAATTTTTTTATTCATCCATTTCGAGCCCGAAAAAGGGTCCACAACTATTCAAAATAACAAAATAAAACAACCCGGCAAGGGAAATCATCAAACATAGCAATAATGAGACCAAAGGCTCACAAATCCTCATAAGTCCAAGACAAAAGCCTGACAAGGTCCACATCAAATCATAAAGAAAACAAATGACCACCCCTAAAGGAACTCTTATCCCACCCCCAACTCAAATGCTACATTGTCCCCAATGTAAGCATGCAAAACAAAGAGGAGAGAACTCCCTGTGTTGGTCACTCTTCATCATCCTCATCATCATCCCCATCTTGTCCTTCATTTCCCAGATCATCTTCCTCATCCCCCAAGCCCTCGAACAAATCGTCAATGGGGCCTCAAACTATAGAAGGTTGCAGCCATTGCTGTATCAAGGGCGCTCATTTTGGGAACCTCCATGGACGTCTTACTCCTCCACTCCTTTACTTCAGTGTGGAGAGAAGTCACAGTCCCCTCCACGACATCCTCCCATTTGCACAACTTGGTCAGACTCTCGTATAAGGATTTCATATCCTTCTTCACCGTTTGGGCAATGAGGGCAGGGATACCTTTAGCCAACTTCTGAAGTTGGCTCTTATGAGAGTTCTTCATCTCCACAAGTTAGTGGAGACTTCTTGGTTGGGAGGATGTTGGAGGGGAAGAGGCTCTCCTCGGAGGGGCTTCGCCCAAAGCTTGTCCCAATACCTCTGGGTGTAGCATATTAAGATCAGGTGCCAGTGGCGCGTGCTCAGAACCATGATAGAAGGATCCTTCTGGGATATTAAAAGCTTGCAGATGCTTCCTCTTTCTCTTAGGAGCATCCACATCCCATTTGAACTCCAAAGTAATAACACCGGTGGTGGAGCTTAGGGCTTTATCCGTGAATAGTGGCACTCCAGCTTGTAGGTATAGCTGGGATATGAGCACCACATATGGCATTGAGGTGCCAACTTTCCTCTCTTTTCTTTTTCATTTGCATAGCCAGAATTTCGTCAAAATATATGGTGACCCCTTTCATAATGCATGTGATGAGGATAGCTGCCTCTAAAATGACCCATTGCTTATTCTTGGAAGGTATGATGCGGTTGCAGATGAAGTCCAACCATAGCTTGGCGTCAAACTTAACATTGTGGCGAGAAATCTAGCCGCCCGCGGTGGCCCAGAATGGTGTGTTTGCAGCAAATAACGAGCTATCCAGCTGAAATGGTTCTCCTTATCAGTAATTACGGCTGTATATTTTGAGCCGGTGTCAATCTCATCCTCCTAGAAGAGAGCACTTATGGCTACTGGAGTGATGTCGACCTCCACACCTCGCATCCTAACTAAAGGCAAGCAGGGAAATTTGTCCACCTATCCTTTGTGATGCATACTCTCCTGTCTAGCTTGGTAAGAGGCGTAGAATTCGAGGATGAGGCTGGGGTAGTAATTAGGGAGTGGATTAGTGAAAGCGTGCCATTGTCGATCATGGAATTGAGCGGTGATGTTGGGGAGGTCACCTCACAGCCCTACCGAGTCAGACCACTTCTCAATAGTGATTGATCGACTCTTGCAAATAGCGTAATGGCATTTCATGTTGGGCACACAAAATATGATGGCCTCACAGGAGTTTGTGGGTGTTGAGGATGCCTTGGCTTTTCCCTTCCCTTTGGTGGAAGAGGAGGCTAGGGCCTTGCCCTTGCTTGGGTTCCTAGATGAAGTCATATTCTATGAAAACCATGTTAGTGCCAAACAACCATATGTTTTTTGTATTTTTGTGTAGGAGAAAATAAAATAAAACAAAAACAGTAAAACCTAACATCTGCCTAAACTATGCAAAGGAATTAGAACAATTAGATGACAAACAAGTGGAATTTCTAAGATGCATAGCACTAGCAGTGACAGCGAGACACTAGAAAAATGTAGATGGGGATCTGCGAACAGTCGGTTGTCTGACAGACTAAGGCAGAACACTGGGACTTCTAGGGTCATTCGACAATACACCAGCGTTTTTCCGGTCTCAACTCACCGAACGCTGGTGTAACGCAGGTCTGGGAGAGTGGGCTGAAGCCCTAAGCCTTGGCCTGCATTTCATCCGGCATTTCGCCGGCCTGACCGATAGTTCACCAGTGGACACCTGGCAATGAAATTCCTTCCATACATAGAGAACTAGAAAGACACTTAGATTCAAAACTTACTCACTCAACATAGCAACAAAAAAGCAAGTAAAATTGGAAATTTACCCTTAAGAAAGACATCACTCCATCTATGATCGGGTAAATTGTGCATTTTAAGAACACATGGGTTTACTCATACTTCATCCCCAACTCAAATTCTCCACACTTAGAAACAAAATCTTAACAAAGGACAAACCCCATTGTTATTCACATGATATCACCACTCCCGCATGCTCACAAAAAGAATAATCGCAAAGTAGCAATAAGCACAATCATGAGGGTAATATGGATACATGATTTGGGGCATTTTGGTGTTCACAGGCTCAAATGAATCCATATTTTCCACTCAATAGTCACAAGTAGAGTAAGAATGACAAACTAGATGGATTTGAAATCACAAGGATGAGAAAGATCAAAGTTTGCACAAAAGAGCACAACACAACTTGTTCTTGCTAAAGTATATTTGAGAGTAGAGTGAGTAGTGATGAAGATGAGGAATGGAGTGTGTATTTTATAGGAGAGAAGGGGTGAAGGGGATTAGTAGGTGAAAAGGTGGGTTTAATGGTGGGAAAGTGGAAGGTAATGTATGGGGAAGTTAAAAAGGTGTAATGGGGAAGTGGAAAGGTGGAAGAAAGGGTTTATGGGGATTTGAAGGGGTTTCAACTGGTGTTTTTTTTAAATTCCCGAGTTAGGTCAATCCATGGATCAGCAAAAAATATTTAAAAGATGAACTTACCTGCACTTTTGCTTAATCGACGGTTCTCTGTTTCAAAGGCCGATGCCTAATACCTTTCCAGTTCACTAGTCATCAACCGGTGATTGGCCGGCGAGTTGCATATTGGAATCAGTGGTTCGCCGGTTTGATCACCGAACACCCCCAATCTTCCAGATGCTCTTTTTGGAGCCGGCAATTCACCAGCGGCTCGTGGATAAGTATCAACATTCCGCAGATGAGACATTGATTTCCTCTTCTCTCTCCCCTTCTTTTGTTCATTACCTGCAACAGGGCAGCATTTTGCATGTTGATATCGAAGTTTCGCCGGTCTAACACCGTGCCTGCCCTATTTCTCTTCTCCATTGTTGGTGTATCCACACTACCTACAAAATCAAAAACAACAAAACATCAAAATGATTAAGATAAAAATGCTTGCGTTTCCTCCCAAGAAGCTCCTTAGTTAATGTCGTGGCACGACGGATGACTTCTTGATTTTCAATATTTTGGAGGATCATCCTCCACTTCACTCTCATTATCAAAAGATTCATAGTGCCCTTCTTCCCCATCGAGCACTTCCATGACCTTGCACTCATTCGGAGGCTTGATAGGCTGGCACACATTGAGGTGACCTTATCACTGCCTGCCCGGAACTTCAGCTCCCTAAGCTTCACATCAATTAAAGCCCTTCCCATTTCTAGTAGAGGTCGGATCAAGATGATTGGCACCTCGATGTCTATTTCACAATCCAGCACAACAAAATCAGCTGGGAGTATGAATTTATTCGCGTTCACAAGAACACCGATTAGCACTCCATCGGGTCACTTGATTGACCTATCTGCCATCAACATCCTCATAGAGGTAGGTCTGGGACTCCCTAACCCGAGCTTTTTGAATATCATGAGAGGCATGAGATTGATACTAGCACCGAGGTCACACAAAGCCTTATTGAACATGCACAAGCCAATTGTCCAAGGAATGGTGAATGCCTCAGGGTCTTCACATTATGGAGCAAGGTTTCTAGTCATAATAGCACTACAATGATGGGTCACCTCATCGGTGCCCGTATCCACCATCTTCTTTTTCTTCAAGAGTTCCTTCATAAATTTTGCATATCCTGTCATTTGAATCAAAGCATCCACCAGCGGTATATTTATAGATAATTTACTAAACATTTCAATAAACTTCCAAAATTTATTATCCTCCTTCTTTTTCGCCAACCTCTATGGATCTAGAGGGGGACATCTCACTTCATGATCCTTGTCATTAGGGTCCTTCATGCCCGTCTTCACAAGAACCTTATCCAAGGATGTCATATCAACATCTATCTCATATTTTCCTTCCCCATTATAACAAACATTTTGTGCTTTTGGAACCTCATCCAACACACATCATCATCAATTGCGTTCGAGGCATCAACATCCTTAAGCTTCACTCCCGCATCCTTCAAGACCTTACCAGTCCTAGTGATACTTTCCTGGTGCACCCTTCATGTTGGGGGTTCATTTGTGTAGATAAATGGTTCATTTGTGCTTCAAGGTGTTTGATTGAAGTTGAGTGGGAGCTCACGGTCTGGGCGAGGTTAGAAACCTCACTTTTCAAATATTTAACCCCACTATCAGTGGATTCTACTTTCTTCAACACTCGAGATAGAATCACTCACCTCGGTCTATCCTCGGGGCACTTCTGCTTTTGGAGGAGGAACATAAGGTTTAGAACTTCAGTGATATCGCTCTCCTCCACGATTTTGGTCTCTATTCCCCCATTGATATTTTCTCTCCCCCAAGCAGGATTATCAAGGTTTCTCCAACCTTGATTCTCTTTCTTTGGGCGCCAAGGGCCTTGGTTGGCACCTTGATACCCAGGGAGAGAACCCCCAACTGCCATAACATGTGTTAACAGTCCTCCTCATATCTCGGGAGTGAAGTGTAATCATCAAACTGAACGGGGCTTTGAGTAGCTATAACATTCATATTCTTTATACCAGCTCCCATCACATGCTTTTTCATCAACTCTAGCTGGGTCATCATTTTGGAAAGAGTTTCATCTCTAGCCTTATCTCTCTTTCTCAATTCCGCACTCACAAGATTTGAAGCAACACCACTAGAAGATACCTCTACTTCTCTAGCATGCCATGCTCGGTTAATTTTCATCATTCTATCAAGTAATGCCTTGGCTACTCCATAGGGCTGATCCATGATTAATCCCCTAGCCAAATGTCACGCCCCGCCTTGGGGGTTATGACTGGCACCTAGTGCCCTAGTAGGACCTGGACTGCTAACTAGAGAGCCTAAGCACATCTGGTGCCTGGCTGGCTCTATCTCAGATTTCTGGAAATGACGGGCTATATAGCGACTGTAAATACAGCCTCCGGCCGACTGGGCCTATAGCCACCTGTATATAGCTTCAGCTAACCAGAGACATACTTATAAAGGGGAACCTATGCGGGCCGACAAGGCCACCATGCTGTCTAGTTATCTGTAACTCAACATAAAGAATACT
>JACEIK010000730.1:219891-237179 GCA_018107945.1 Datura stramonium
TCTTTCCCCGGGCCTTTTTCTAGCATGTATGACATTCTAAAACTATTAACCAACATGCGAATAGGCCATCTACATGTCAAGAATTTACGGGGTGTAACACAATTACATCTCAAATATGAAATCATGCATATGATAAGCTTTACATCAAAACATACCAACAAGCTAAAAACATAGTGGGAGCCTTTGCTCCAAAATCGTGTGGTAAGCTATGCATAGGAAAATTTAACTCAAAACATACCACAAGCTAAGAATATGAAATTGGGAGTCTTTTCTCCAAAACCATGTGGTAAGCTTAATTCGGGAAAATCATCATTCATACTTAACATGTGGGCATTGCCCAAAGTTTTATCATACTTAGAAATACTCAATTCTCATCAAAAACATAATTATAAACACGAGTAGCTTCAAATCATGCTTTTCATCATAATATCTCATCATTACCACATATACATCACAAATCTCACTTTTCATGAACGTCTCATCAATGGGCTTCAAAATTCATAAGTCTAGAAACATAATTTTAATTGAAATCACTATAAAAATAGCCCATGCTTCACAATTTGATAATAAAATCGTAGTCAATTCATACCCATGTGTAGAAATAAATAATTCATGCATTTGGGTAAAAACCCATAGGTCAATCATTGAATTTCATACTTTTAGAGAGGGATTGGGCATGGGTGTGGAAGACACCACCTATTCATAACCCTATATACCTGATGGACGGTGAATCTTACTCTCCCTTGAATGCACCAAAAGAAATTGAAGATCCTTAGCTTGATCACCCTCTCAAATCTCTTCTACTTTGCATGAATGGATTGAAAATGAATAAACTGAACTTAACCCCATAAAAGGTCACTATTCATACCCCAAAACGTCATAGTTTAGGCTTTAGGAACTTAGGAATTATGAAAAAGCCCTTACTAAATTCATAGAAAATAACTGCCAGGGGGTCCTAACGAGGGACCAACAACTCATTCTCACTAGCCATGACTCGTTGCATGATTAGTGAAGTACACTGCTTATCTAGACATCTGGGCTCATCACGGGTGACTACACGACTCGTTACTGGTGACCAAGACTCGTGATCACCACCGTTGAGTACACTGCCTTACTTCTTTGTTTCTCACTCACCCATTCCCACGACTCTCACCACGACTCATTACTCCCTCCATTGAGTCATGGTCAGCTTCCATCGTGTACATTGCCAACCCAAATTCCCTTGACCACGGCTGACACCACGAGTCGTGAGGACTGACCACGACTCATGGTTATGCCCGTGGTGACTTCAATTTATAGCTTCCAAACTTGGCTCCAATCCCTCACCATGAGTCACCCTACCACTCGTGGTCCATCCTAAGGGGTCACAAAATGACTTGTTCTGTGACCTGGTGCAAAAATTTTCATATTCCTGCCAACTTCAAATTTTAAAGCTCGGGTCTAGTCTTAGGTACTTTCGGGGCATTACATATATATATGTCCAGTAAAGCTCGAATACATGCCATTGGCGTACTTTGACGCCTACAGGACTAAAGTCATGTTAGAATGGCCTTACCTTCGAGTCAGTGGAACCAGGGTTGCCTAATGAACCGGGTGGTAGCTTTCTAGGTGAACTACCTACTGGAAACGACCGTATAGCTTCTTTAGAATTACCATTAGTCGTATCGATCGCTCAAGAAACCACCCCAGTTGCCAGAAGTCTAATGGATTATGTGATATCCTAAGTAAGTATCTTAATAGCCGTTATATGTGGGGCTAACGCCTCTAGCTATTAATACAGATGCCCACGTACATGTTCCTAGAAGGGATAAGTCTAAGTATACCTACCTATGGGGCTACAGATTGCTCACAGGAGCTATATCTCATCAGGACAGACCATATTGATGCCTATGAATTAGAACCTTAGTATTATGGTTTACTCTTTGGGTTAATAATGGTTGTAGATGCCCATAGGACTATTGTGGTTGGTCGCATATTATAATATCCAATTATTAGCATCTCTGTAGTCATTCAATGCGAGGGAACCATATAGTTGGTCGCCTATGACATTGTTGTCCACCGATGAACGACTATTGTACTAGAATAATTTTCAGAGTTTTGCCAGGTCACCTCGGACCTCGCCCTTCCTTTTTGAGCCAGCTAATTTTATAATTACTTTTGATGACTATCTGACTAGTTGTGGAAACATTGAATATGCCTGTTAGCTGCTATTTAGGAAGTTATAGGAGTCCAGATGGCTCACATATAGTTACAGGAGCCTAGATGGCTCATATACAGTTACAGGAGGCCAAATGGCTCATACATAAAGTTACAGGAGCCTAGATGGATCACATACAGTTATAGGAGCCCAAATGGATCACACGTATAATTATAGAAGCCCAGATGACTGACATATAGATACGGGAGCCCAAATGGCTCATATACAGTTACAGGAGCCTAGATGGCTCATACATACAGTTACAGGATCCCAGACTGCTCACATACAGTTACAGGAGCCCAAATGGCTCACGTAAAGTCACAGGATCCCAGATGGTTCATATTTAGTTATAGTGGCCCAGATGGCTCATATACAATTATAGGAGCCTAGAAGGCTCAGATACGATTATAGGAGACTAGAAGACTTAGATAGGATTACGGGAGCCCAGAAGGCTCACATATAGTTACAGGACCCCAGATGGCTCAAACACAATTATAGAAGCCTAGAAGGCTCGGATGCAGTTTCAGAGGTTGAGTATGCTTTAGTTACAACTTTCCTATGGGGCTACAATGTAACAGATATTAGTAATAGTTTTCTTGCACTTGCCGGGGCTTATAGGGGCCTAGGTAGGTTGTCTTTGTATTGCTTTCCCCTTCCAGGATTATGGAGGCTAGGTTAAGTTCTTGATTTCATCCTTGTTTTCTAGATATAGTTTATGAATGTAGAATCATACAACTTAAGTTCCTATTTGTCTAATGGTCTACTAGATGTAGGCTATGATTATGAAAATATACAACTTAACTTCTACCCCTTTTCGCTAATTAATTTCAGTTCTTTATCAACTTATATTCAGTTATTGTTATTTCCTTACATATTCGATAAATATTGTAATGACGCCCATGCATGGGGCACTGCATATTTTCCTGCAGGTTCTGCGTAGACATGTTTTGCGACCTCCTTAGCAGTTATTGAAGTCAACAGATTGTTCAGCTCTTTTTCCTTTGGAGATGCCAGATAGTTGAGGTTTGCCTGTCTTTTGTTAGATAGCTTTTGGGTAGATCAGGACCCTGTCTTGAGTAATATTTTACTCTTAGAGGCTTGTAGGCTATAGTTTTTGGTTGGTTATGCGTTATTGGCCATGTGGGGACTATATATGTTATGATAGGTGTTATTGGCCTTGTGGGGCCTAGTTATGATATCTATTAGGAGCATGGGTGTTCTTGTCGGCCCGCATAAGATGATATTACTGTTGCTGTTGGGTTAGCTGATTTGCTACAAGTATTCTATAGTGGCTTTATTGGCCTAGAGCTGTGTTTACAACTGAGATATAGTTGTTTGTTTCCTTGGTTATGTGATGCTGGCATAAACTAGAAGTGTAGATGTCCAGCCAGGTTAGCTCAAAGTCTAGTGTGGCATGAGATGCTAGTTACGTCTTCCAAGGCAGGGCGTGACAAACTTGATATCAGAGCAACGTCGTATCCAAGGGAGTCTGCAAGACGTGTCTAGTAGATTCTTGTTTATAAATGTGTTATGCACCACATTTTATAAGCAGGAAGCTACGAGGCATTATAGTATGGTTACCCCTCCTTCTTCTCAGATCGTGCTATAGAGTTGAGTTGTATAGGGTTGAGTCCCTAAGCTAACGTTGTTATGTCCATCTATAGTGATGTCCGATATACGACATACTACAGCCAGCCGTGGGTTAGATACGGTAGCAGGAGAAGGTACCAGCAGGGTGCCACAGTTGAGGATAACCAACCTGAGGGTGAAAGGGAGACATCTTCTCAATCTCCCCAGTATCCTCCAAGGCACTAAGAACCTCATAGGGAAATAGATATTCCCACACTCTTTCCAGTTCTTCTTATACCTTAAGATTAGGATATCAGGAATATAGTATGTATGTTGATTCAGATGACAACTACTCAGTGTCAGTCAATAGTACCAGTTGTTTCCGGGCCTACAGACGGATCTGAAAGTTTGAGTGTTCGTGAGTTTCTTTCTTTGAGTCCTCTATAGTTCACGAGGACAGAGTATAGAGAAGACTCCTAGAACCTCAAAGATTAATTATAAAGGATATTTGGGGTTATGTATGCTTTATCCACAGAGTCAGTCAAGTTAGCAGTGTTTGGAGTATAAGATATATTAGTTTGTGGTACAAGAGTTAAGAAAGATCAAGACGCAAAGATGCACCTTCATCTATTTGGCCAAGTCTCTTTGAGGCCTTCATAGACCATTATTTGCCTCGAGAAATTCAACAGGTCAGGATAAAGAAGTTGTTACACTCGAAATGGGGCACAGCGAGCATCAGAAGGTATGCATTGAGGTCTGACTCCTTGGCTAGATATATGCCGACATTAGTTGATACCATGCCAGTCGGGGCACTGATTAAGGCAATACTTACGCACTTCATAAACATATTTTGCATGTACATTACAATGTTTTGAGAACAAATTTATATGAATTTGCATATATTTATGTTATATATTGGTGAAAAGAGATAACGTATGTGATTAGATTCTTTCAGGGCTAAAAATGATCGATTTGAATGTATTTGGGGCTTATGGAATGAAGATGAGGAAGTTGGAATGAATAATGCAAAGAGAAAGGCATATCGCATGACACAGCACTGTTGNGTAACTACTTTTTGCTCACCCGGTGAAAGGCATAGTAGGGGGCTTATGGAATGAAGATGAGGAAGTTGGAATGAATAATGCAAAGAGAAAGGCATATCGCATGACACAGCACTGTTGCGCGACCAGATGCGCGAGGCACTGGCCTTGCTGTGCTACCAGATGCACGACGCGGACCTTGTGCTGCGTGATTCCATGCGCGGGGCTCCAGTCTCTCTGCGCGACTAAGTGTGCGATGCGACACAGAAGCTGCGTGATGACATGCGCGAGGCTCAGCCTTTCCAACGTTACAGCAGGAGGGAGGCACCCTTCCACATGCGCGATGCAGCCTGCGACGCACCAAGTAATTTCCAACGGCCAAAATTCAACTCCTAATTCAAATAGGAAAAGGAACTTTCAATCCCAAATCAAATCCGCAAAGGAATAAGAAAAGCATAAATCTACTACGATAAATACTCTTTTATATTTTTTTTAGCCAAGTTTTAAAGTTTGAAAGTTTTCAAGTAGGATGTTTTAGGGAATGTTTTTTTTGTCTTGAAGTTTAAAAGTTTGGAAAAAGTTTTTAAGTTTTAGAGTTGGAGACACGATTATAAAGTTATTCTTCCAAATTTTTCATTAATCAAGTGAAGTTTCTTCCGATCATTGTTGTAAGAATTAATTTTTGTTTTATTTATGAGTGCTATTAATTTACTTATGAACATGATAGGCTAAAACTAACACAACTAGGGTTGTGGGAACCATGGTGAATTAACGAACTAGGGTTTGCATGACGTAATTCTAAACCAACACAAAACACTTGTATTGTATTCTCTTCATTCTTAAACATTTCTTAACGGTGTACAACGTTAGGACATGCCTGAATTCTTTACTTGCTTAGGTCTAAGAGGTAGAGATTAGGAAAAGAGAATTACAACAAAGCCTTGATCTTGATGATCATTGTATTAACTTGAGATGTGGTTGCAGGATAGTTAAAATTTGGGATATATTGATAACAATTAATTTGCAATCACTCATGAGACCTAGTCTGGTGATTGAGTATAGTCATTCAATAGGGACTGGTCGGTCGTTTGAATGAACCTAAGTTATTAGTTCTACAAGTAAAGTATTGGAATAGATCACTAGTGTAAAACCCAAAATAGTTAAGGATCCATAGGGAACACTTACCCTAGTTAATTGCATTAATTTGGAAACAACCATCAATTTCCTAACATTGTTACTTATTAATTTTACAAATCCCCCATCTTAGGAAATAATTGATTAAAAAGCTCAAGCAGTATCATTCTTCTAAATCCTTCCATATTCCCTATGGGATCGACCCCAAACTCTAGTTAGTTTCTTTTTTGACAACGTCCGCTTCAGACTTCAGTAAGAGGTGTGGTTTGAGCGTTATTAGGCATACCGATTTATAGTAGGGTTTGCACCAAAATATCTAGAGCCTTGTATTACGACCACATTGCAAGGAGACGTGGATATTTCATGAATTGAGTACCCCAGATTCTCAGAGATCATAAGTTATATGTAAAGTTCACCAAATGTGAGTTCTGGTAAAACTGTGAAGCTTTCTTTGGCCATATTGTGTCAGATATAGTTATTCAGGTTGACTGGCAAAGGCTAGAGATTGTTAAGATTTGGCCTAGACCCACGACTCCAATGGAAAGTTGCAGCTTTATGGGGTTAGTTAGGTATTACAGAAGGTTGGTGGAAGGGTTCTCCTCCCTACCAGCTGTTATACCCAGAAGCCCAAAGATCAAAGCTGGGAGTTGAAACGGATAAAAATTGAAATTCTGCACCAGGTCACATAATGGGTCGTTAGGTGACCCGTGAGGAGAGACCATGAGTCGTGAAGTGACTCATGGTCAAGCAAGGAACTGGCATGGCCTGGGCAACACCACGGGCATGACCAAGAGTCGTGGTCAGACCACGAGTCGTGGTCAGACCACACGACTCGTGAGGTCACCCATGGCTTGGGCTGGGTGCTTGGCCAGTAGTGTTGGGAAGTGGGGATCACGGGTGGTGACCACAAGTCGTGGTCTGACACTATGATTCATGGGGTCCCCTGATGATTTTTGGGCAGTGCACATAATGACTCAAGGCCACAACTCGTGGCCAGTAGGGACGAATCGTTGGGTCCCTCGTTGGACCCCCTGGCAGTTAATTTTCTGCGGATTAGTAAGAGCCTTTTCTCAATTTATAATTTTCTAAAGCCTAAACTACATCATTTTAGCCTATGAAAGGTGGGTTTTAGAGGGGAAAAACTATCCCAAGTCTTCATACATGCATGCAAGAGAATATAGAGGTGATCAAAGGGTGATTCAAGGTTTTCTTCTTCAATTCCTTTTTGGGCATTCAAGGGAGAGTAAGATTCAGCTATCTTCAGGAATGTAAGGTTACGAATGGGTGCTTTCATTCACACCCATTCCCACTCTCCAATGATTCATGAAAATCTATCAAAGTTTACATAGGGTTTTAATTTAAATCTTGTGGAATTTTAATGATTTACCAATGGGTTGTCTTAAATTGTGATTTAAATTATATTTTATGGATTTTGATCAGATTTTACAACTATTTTAATTATCAAGTTATTGATTTAGATTTCTACTAAATTAATCTTAATTATGTAGGATCGATGATGACTTGATTTGTGATCTTCACTTAAATTATTGATATTTACAAGCCCAACATGAATTATGATTTAAATATGGATTTATTCAATTACCCATCATGATATGATGATTCTCAAGCTATATGTATGATCTTCAAGTATGCATGAAACCTACGATTCATAAATTATGTTTTTGGCCGACTCACGGGCCTTATGTCATGGCTAGTTCATGATTGTACGATTATGTTTATGATTATCACAATTTAACTGGCCCATGAATTCGTGCATGTTATACTATGAGCAGTATATATGTTTTGGGAGTGGTACTGAACACCGAGTAGGTTCGAGACCTAGGTTCTGCCCCAGATCTCATAAACTACGTGCCACCATAGATATGATGGGACCTCCTTTGTGACTTTCCCCGACCCAAATGGCCCTTTTCATGTTGGTATCACACTTTCATGGTCCTACACTAGGCAAGGTACGAACACCCTCCCGAATAGGGTCACAAGTCAGGATTCATGTGTGCTCATATGGGGTATGTCGGTTAAGAGAATCGCTCACTTTTTATCATGATTTCTGCATGTCTATGGTTATGTATATTGGCTCAATTTATGTTCTATACGGCTTTCCTCTCATGATTATGATTTTGATTGTTTTACGAATGTCTTGAAAACCTTGAGCCCTATGATATGTTATGTTATGATATTTATGATATGAGCATGATGTCCTACTCTTATGCTGTTTATGAGCTTTCACCCATTTTAATGTCCATTTTACTTACCTTTCATACTCGGTAAATGTCATGTACTGACCGCATACTTTCTATGTTGTATCGTCTTATTATACATGTTCCAGCTCTCAGGTTCATCCTCATATCTAGATCATATTAGAGTGCACTTTAAGCTTATTGGTGAGTTCTCATATTCCGAGGGCCGTTTGATAGATGTTCATGCTACTTTTATGTTTCAGTACTTGTCCGGGTTAGTTGGGGGGTGTTGTCCCATCAACCCATCGTACGTAGTAGAGGCTTTTAGACATTATGTAGTACTCAGCTTGCATGTATGTCTAGGGATTTCCTTACGTTACGATATGTTATGATTATGTTTATGTTTCCACTATGCCTTGTGATTAGTCTTCTGCTTATAATGAATGAAGTCAGATGTATGCTTATGTCATGGGTCGACTTGGGGCCTCTTGGGATTCCTTGTCCCGTGTTATGATTCGGGTCTATGTTCGGGTCGTGACACTAGCACCATTGACAAAGATGACTCAGAAAGTAGCTAAGTCCTAGAGGACCGAGGCTTGTGGGCTAAAAGACATATTGACATCTACAACAGTATTAGCTTTGCCAGAGAGCTTAGAGGGTTACACAGTATACTGTGACATTTCAGGTGTGTGTTTAGGATGTGTTCTGATGCAGCATGGTAAGGTGCTTCGAGAAGAAACAAAAAGAACTACCCTATCCATGACCTATTATTATACCTCAAAAAAATTTTCGGTGATTATTTGATGTTTTTATGCTAGGTTAAGGGAAGTACGGGTTGTATATTGGTCGTAGATGAAAAGGGAAATGTGTACGAACGGAAAAGCAAATAGTATGTAAAGTGCATAAGTAAGGGTCAACTTTAAACGACTATATCTTCCAACATATAATGAATTAGAAGACCCACGACCTATAAAATTAAACTTCATTGAGTCTACTTTTTAGAACATCAAACTGCTCGTCAATCAGAGTTTGGAGTAAAATGTTATAGACATTTTACAGTGGAACTGTCGAGCAGTGACGTGGACACCGTACTAAAAACGGCCACCGCCCAAATTGCTTTATATTTTAAGTCTTGAGTTATGAAATCATTTTCAACATTTACAGAATTAAGGTTCCTGCTTATCCTATGAAATTCTTTCAAATTTCCAGCAAACAACTAAGGAAAACACTAAGCTAAACTCCATTAAAACTAAAGTTAAGTGAAGGAGATCCATCGTAAGGTGAAGGTGGTGTCTTGGTGACTGTTTTGGCTGCATTTGGGCAGTGTTGCTGTGGTGAATTTGCTGCGTTTTTGAAGCCTTCATAAGCTACACATATGTTACCTCTTGGTAGGTATTAAACACAAGTATAAAAGGTAAAAATTCTACTCCTAACCTTGCTGGAATTCTTTATTAAAACACTAGAAGTTGGAGGTGTGTTTGGTGTGTTGGTGAACTGTTTTTGCTACGTTTTTGACAGCAAGGTTGCTGCATTTTTGGACAATAAGTTGAGGTCAATTAATATTATTTATAACCAACAAAAAACCCCCAGAAAAAGGTAAGGATTTTACCCCTTTTAAACCTCTCAAAATTGCAAAGCAAAAATCTGAAAATGGGCAGCTAAGTGAGTTGCCGATGGACTGTTTGTGAGCTGACTTTTGCTCGTTTTCTTTAGAATTTTTGGCTGTTTATTTTGCTGGATGTATAATTTATATTTAGGGTAAGAATGACATAAAAACTAAGGTAAAGTTTCCTCTTGTTTGTCCCTCAAAAGTTAGTGAAAACTAGTTGAGAAAATGGAAAAATGTTGTTGATGTTGCCGTGTGTTGTTGTTTCTATTGTGACTGCCTTTTGTTAGTTATTTTGGATTTATTTTTTTATATATATTTATATTTTTGTTGGTCTATAAAACCTCTGAATTAAGGAGGTTGAAGGCTGATTATTGAAATAGGAAATCGGCTAGAGAAAAGTTCATCAGAGAATGGTATGTAAGGCGTCCCGTCTATTGTTCTTTTAAGCACGATTCGTGTGTTGTGAATAAAATGAGCCAGAAACCTCTTTAAAAGTGTTGAGTCAGTGTGTTAAGCTTCATTTAATCTTTAAAGTTTCATTTTTTATTGAGGTTAAAGGTAAAGATTATGCCTAGCCGAAGTGAGCCATCTAAAGTGTCATATTGTGTTGATTGTTGTCGTAGTTGTACATCAAGTTGGAGACCCCTCAACGTGGGCATTGTTAGCTGGTACTTACAGTATGTTAGGTATATATATGTGATGTTAAATGTTTTTAAAGTTCTGGTTGCTAACTACAATTGGTGAAAGAGCCAAGATGATGACCTGTAAATGATTTTGAGCCAAAAAAAGACGTCGCAAGCTATTAAGGGTAAACGAGCTTATTGAATTTGGATTTCCTGGTTATGGTTGTCCTTTATATTATGTGTATATTATGAAAAAGGCCAGGCCAAGGGAATATTTCATAATCCCTTTCCCTTAAGCTGAATGTCAAGCTAGTGAGTCTCTAAGCTCTAATTTCCGTTGAACACGATCTATAAATCTTGTTGAAACTCTTAGGTCGTCCGCAGTTCCTTATAATTTATTCAAGTTTTGAATATATGCGTTTAAGTTCTATTTCCTAGCTTTACTTGTTATATGTACTCACTTTCAGTTATGCATTACAAAGGATGCCTATGCAGGCCACATGTTTAGTATTCGTCATTTCTATGTTGTACATGTTAAGTTGGTCCAGTATAAGTCATATCAGCTCCATTTATGATTTTGTTTAAGATTTATTGATTTTACCCTGGTGTGGTACACCGACTGGAGGTATTGTTATTTTTACCCCGGTGTGGTACATCGGCTAGACGGATTTTACCTCGATGTGGTACACTGGATGGAGGCAATTTTTATTTTACACCGGTGTGGTGCATAGGCTAGACGAATTGTATATAGAGTTTATGATTGGCTGGCTGCCTACATTTTAGTTATAGTCTTTTTTGTGCATTAGATGATTACAGTTACACTTCAATAATGAGTTATCGTCAGATCTCTGTTTTCAGGATTTCGGGTTGTCACTATTCCTTATTTCTGGCCTAGTTATCATTTTTATCTTACATGCTTACATTTTTCAGCCTTACATACCAATATATTTTATTCGTACTGACGTCCCTTTATCTTTTGACCCTTCCTGCAACTGTGCTGCAGGTATAGGTCGAGGCTAAGATTGTCGGACACTGTAGGAGCCAGATTTCAGCAGAATAGTGGTATGCTCCTCTCTTCTAGGAGCCATGTCCTAGTTTTGACTATTTTTAGTTTTGTGTACATCATGGGTAGGCTGGGGCTCAGTCTCGTGTATTTCAGTTTGTTTACTCTATAGAGGCTAATGTGGACTAGTTTGTATAGTAGTGTCGGTTGTGTAGTCGTGTTGGTTTTTCATTGCTCTGCTTAGCTTTATTGTAGCCTTGTCGGCTTTTCAGGTTGCATATTTATAATTGTCAAGGCATTATGGGTCCAGTATTTATCTTGGTTGGTTGTGACAGGTGGCTTGGTCAGCCTTAGTGTTACATCAATAGATAGTTATATAGTCGGATTTTCGATCAATCATGAATCGAGTGCCAGTTGAGCCCTACCCCAGTTTTGGGGAGTGACAAACTTGGTATTAGAGCGAAGTAGTGTCCTAGGGAGTCCACAAAATCGTGTCTAGTAGAGTCTTGCTTATGGGTATGTTGTGCAACATACTTATAACAAGGAGGCTACAGGAAATTTAGGAATTGTTTCACTTCTTTTACTAATAGTTCGTGCTATAGGTCGAGGTCATAAGTACTGTGATATCTAAATCATGTTATTGTTTCAGAGTATGCTTCTGACAAGGAAGACGACTACGAGGTTGATTGGCATAGAAATTGGAGAGGGTACTAGTTGCCCTCCAGTGGATTAGGGAGACAGCTCAGAGGCTTAGAGTGAGTCTCCTATCACAAGTATTACAGTTGCTCCAGCACCGGTTAGAGCAATGGCAAATAGACCTCCATCCCCTCCCCCACCAGAAGTACTGAGGGTAGTAGGGTGGCAGGCCCTCCCGCACCTGTGGTACCTCCTATTATTTCGGAAGGTCAGGGTCTTGAGGGAGCTGCTCAGCTGATGGCTTGTATAACTGCAGGTCAAGAGCGACAATTGGAGGCGATGGAGAGACATAGAGGCCAGAAAATTGAGAGCTCCAAGGCCTGCGAGTTTTTGAGTTTGAGCCCTCCTATATTCACCAGATGAGACCCAAGCGAGGATCTTTAGGACTTTATCAATCAGACTTATAGGGTGTTAAAGGTGATACGAGCTACAACGACTGAGGAAGTAGAGTTCGATTCCTTCAGATTACGTGATGTGGCTTGGGCTCGTTCCAGAGGAGCCGATGCTCCGCCAGCTGAGTGGGAAGAGTTCTCTGAGGCCTTTATGCACCACTATCTACCCCGGGAGCTTCGATAGGCTCGAGCTGAGAAGTTTTTGCAACTAGAGCAGGGAAGTATGAGTGTGTGTGAGTATTTCCTTCAATTTAATTCTCTTCCCAAGTATGCTCCACATATGGTTTAGATGATGGAGGATAAATTTCATCGGTTCGTGTTAGGGTTGGGGCTTCATATAGCTTGAGATTGTTTGGGGGTATCTACTCAGTAGCACATGGATATTGCATGAATTCAGGCTTTTGCCCAGAGGGCGGAGGATTTAGTTCATCAATTACGGGATACTCGGAGACAGCAGGAGCAACGAAAGAGAGCTAGGACTGTGGGTCCTTAAAGAGGGTCGCAGGGTGACCTAAGGGCTCAGTCATCCAGGAAGTCATCTAGGCCTGTAGGGAGTGCCCACCTCAGGTTGAACGATAGAAAAGAGACCAAGGCCCAGCTCCATCTAGCTCTCGACGACAGGAGCGAGAGGTACAGAGGCAACCACCATTGTTGCCTTGTCCTCAATGTGGGAAATCTCATTCAGGTAAGTGTCTTCAGGGGCAGAATGTATGCTATCATTGTGGCCAGCCAGGGCACTTTATGAGGGATTGTTCAGATAGGGTCGAGGAGGATCAAGTGCAATCAGCGGTTGCTTCGTTATCCTTCATTCGACCTCCCAGACCCGATCCTTAGCTAGAAATAGGTCGTGGAAGAGGCAGAGGGAGAGAGATTTCTAGTAATAGGGTATCCCAAAAATGATTTTATGCTTTGGGCGGTCGACAGGACCAGGAGGCCTTACCTGATGTTGTTATAGGTTCTTTGATTATTTATTCTCATGCAGTATATGACTTACTTGATCCTGGTTATACACTCTCTTATGTTACACCATCGGTTGCAAGTTAGTTTGAGACAGTCCGTGAGTTATTATCTATACCATTTATTGTTTCTATGCCAATTGGCGAATCTGTGTTAGCTTGACGAGTTTACCGAAAATGTGTAGTAAGGGTATATGATAGATCAACCTTAGCTGATCTAGTTGAGCTTGTAATGGTTTATTTTGATGTCATTGTGGGTATGGTTTGGTTGGCGACATGTTATGCTAATGTTGATTGCAGAGCTAAGGTTGTCAGATTCCATTTTCCCGGCGAGCCAATCACGGAATGGAAAGGTAATGGCGCTATGCCTAAAGGTAAGTTTATTTCATACCTTAAGGCTCAGAAGTTGATATACAAAGGCTGTATTTCTCACTTGGTTCAGGTAAGAAATTTGGAATGTGAGCCTGCGACTCTCCGGTCAATTTCTATTGTAAATGAATTCCCCGAGGTTTTACAGAGGATCTACTTGGAATTCCTCCAGAAAGGGAGATAGATTTTGCTGTTGATTTACTTCCAGGTACTTATCCTATATCGATCCCTCCTTATAGAATGGCTCCAGCAGAGCTAAGGGAATTAAAGGAGCAGTTGAGAGATCTGCTCGAGAAGGGATTCATTCGACCTAGAGTATCATCTTGGGGTGCACCAGTGCTCTTTGTGTGAAAGAAAGATGGGTCGTTAAGAATGTGTATTGACTATTTGAAATTGAATAAGGTTACAATTAAGAATATGTTCCCACTTCCAAGGATTGATCACCTGTTTGATCAGTTAAAGGGTGGCAAATGCTTCTTAAAGATTGATTTAAGGTCCGGGTACCGTCAGTTACGGGTTAGGGAAGATGATATCCCCAAGACTTCCTTCAGAACTAGATATGGCCATTATGAGTTCTTAGTGATGTCATTTGGGCTTACTAATGCCCCAACAGCTCTTATAGACCTGATGAATCAGGTTTTTAGGTCTTTTATTGATGTATTTGTGATCGTCTTCATTGATGATATTTTAATTTACTCGCAATCTGAGACCGAGCATGATGATCGTTTGAGAGTACTATTACAGACTCTATAGGAACACATGTTATACGCTAAATTTTCTAAAAATGTGAGTTTTGGCTAACATCTGTGGCATTCCTTGGTCATGTAATTATAGATGAAGGTATAAGAGTTGATAGTCAGAAGATAGAGACAGTAAGGACTTGGCCCAGACCTTTGAATCCTACAGAGGTTCGCAGCTTTCTAGGGTTAGCAGGTTATTATCGCCGATTTGTGGAAGGTTTCTCTACTATCTCTACACCATTGACAAAATTGACTCATAAAGAACTTAAGTTTCAGTGGACAGAGGCATGTGAGCGAAGTTTTCAAGAGTTGAAGGATAGGATGACTTCAGCACCTATCCTGACTCTTCTAGATGGTGTCGAGGGTTATGTGGTATATTGTGATGCTTCGAGAGTTGGGCTAGGTTGTGTTCTGATGCAACACGACAAGGTCATTGCTTATGTCTCTAGACAATTAAGGAAGCACGAGAAAATTATCCTACCCATGATCTTGAGTTGGGCGTAGTGGTATTTGCATTGAAGTTTTGGCGCCACTACTTATATGGGGTACATGTTGATATCTTCAAAGATCATAAGAGCCTCCAATATTTGTTTCAACAGAAGGAGTTGAATTTACGCCAGAGAAGGTGGTTAGAAATGCTGAAAGATTATGATGTTAGCATTTTGTATCATCCGAGAAAGGCAAATGTTGTAGCTGATGCGCTAAGTCGAAAGTCTATGGGATCTTGAGTCATATTCAAGGACAGGATTGAAATGACGAAGACTCTACAACAGTTGGCAGACTTACAAATTCGGTTAGTAGATGTCGAAGATGGGGGTGTTATTGTCAAAAACACCGCAAAATCGTTCTTGGTAGCGGAAGTTAAGCGACGATAATATGATGATGTAGAGTTAGTCTTATTGAGAGACGATATACCACAACAGGAGTAGAGACTATTTAATTGTGGACTCGATGGAGTTCTGAGATACCAGGTCATTTATGTGTACCTAATGTGGGTTAGCTACAGGAACAAATTATGAATGAAGCTCATTATTCTCGATATTCAGTACCCCTAGGTGCCACAAAAATGTATCGTGACCTGAGGCAGCTATATTGGTAGAATGGCATCAAAAAGGACATAACAGGTCTTGTGACTTAGTGTCCCAATTGCCAGCAGGTGAAGGTTGAGCACTAGAGGCCTGGAGGTCTAGTGCAAGATATAGAAATTCCAGCCTGGAAATGGGAGGTGATTAATATGGATTTTATTATAGGATTTCCTCGAACGAGCAGAAAGCATGATTCTATTTGGGTAATAGTTGATAGATTAACTAAATCAGCTCACTTCTTGCCAGTTAAGACCACATATGCTGTAGAGGATTATGCTAGGCTTTATATACGGGAGATAGTTCGCCTACATGGCGTCCCCTTATCCATTATTTATGAAAGAGGTGCTCAGTTCAAAACAAACTTCTGGAAGTCTTTCTAGAAAGGCTTGGGCACTAAGGTAAGTCTCAGAACTACATTACATCCCAAGACAGATGGACAGGCTGAATGCACCATTCAAACGCTTGAAGATATGTTCCGTGCCTGTGTTTTAGGTTTTGGCGGAAGCTAGGATAATCATGCTTCCTTGATTGAGTTCGCTTATAATAACAACTACCAGGAAAGTATTCAGATAGACCTATATGAAGCTTTATATGGGCGAAAGTGCAGGTCGCCAGTGGGCTGGTTCGAACTTAGTGAGGCCGAGTTATTGGGGCCAGACATAGTGTAGCAAGCTATTGAGTCAGTATGTTAAGCTTCATTTAAGAATTAAGGTTTCATGTTTTATTGAGGTTAAATGTTAAGATTATGCCTAGCCGAAGTGAGCCATCTAAAGTGTGATATTGTATTGATTGTTCTCGTAGTTGTACATCGAGTTGGAGATCCCTCAGTGTGGGCATTGTTGGATGTTCCTTACTATATTTTAGGTACATATATGTGATATTAAATGTGTTTAAAGGTCTGGTTGTTAACTGAAATTGGTGAAAGAGCCAAGATGATGACGTGTAAACGATTTTGAGCCAAGTAAAGACGCCGTAGGCTATTAAGGGTAAACGGACTTATTGAATTTGGAGTTCCTGGTTATGGTTTTCCTTTATATTAGGTGTATGTTATGAAACAGGCCAGGCCAAGGGAAGATTTCATAATCCCTTTCCCTTAAGCCGAATGTCAAGCTAGTGAGTCTCTGAGATCTAATGTCCGTTGAACACGATCTATAAATCTTGTTGAAACTCTTAGGTCATCCACAGTTCCTTATGATTTATACAAGTTTTGAATACATGCATTTAAGTTCTATTTTATAGTTTTACATATTATATGTACTCACTTGCAGTTATGCATTACAAAGGAGGCCTATGCAGGCCACATGTTTAGTATTCGTCATTTCTATGTTGTACGTGTTAAGTTGGTCCAGTATAAGTCATATAAACTCCATTTATGATTTTGTTTAAGGTTCATTTATTTTACCTCGATGTGGTACACCAGATGGAGGTATTGTTATTTTTACCCCGGTGTGGTACACCGGCTGGAGGGGTTTTTCCCCAGTGTGGTACATGATGAGCCCGCAAGTGTACGGGTTGTACAAGTAATACAGTGGCCCTTTTTAAGAATCGGAATGTCGAACCTACAGGGACTGGACTACAGGATAAAATCTCCTCAAGTGTTAATTTACTGTAACTCTAAAAATGAAGACAATAGTGTAAAGAAAAGTTTTTATATTTTGTGAACTATTTTTAGACTAA
>JACEIK010000730.1:327343-338485 GCA_018107945.1 Datura stramonium
TTTCACCCCGTAGTCCTGTCCTTGTGGGTTCGACATTCCGGTTCTTAAAAAGAGCCACTATATTACTTGCACGACCCGTACACTTGCGGGCTCATCATCAGCTAAAAGAGGTTTCCCATATTTGGTACAAGCAATGGAAGGACAGCATGGCAGCGAGAGCGGGCCCTATTAGCTGGGATGAGTTCCACATGGACTTCCTCGTTAGGTTCTTCCCTGGGGAGATGAGGGAGTTGAAGGCAGCTGAGTTTGTGAACCTCAAGTTGGGAAGGATGACAATGCTTGAGTATTCGCTTGAGTTCACTCGTTTGTCAAAGTACGCCCTAGAGTTAGTGATGGATCAGAGGACGTGGGTGAGCCAATTCATTCAGGGTGTGGCTAGTTATTTAGACAAGGATTGCAGGACTACAATGCTTTACCAGAATATGGACTTTCCTCGCATAGTGTTGTAAGCCCAGCAGATAGAGGAGGCTCATGCGAGGGAGAAGGAGGCAAAGAGGGATCGGACAGATAGTCGTGGCTTTTCACATCAGAGGTCCGGCGGTGGCTACCGTCCACAGTTTCAGTAGAGGTCACTATCCCCAGCACAATCATCAGCTAGTGTTCCATCTAGACCCAAGGGTGATCAGAGAAGCATGGCTTCAAGGTCGAGGGATCAGAGGGGCACCCAGTTAGAGTATACCACTCCAACCTGCCGGAAGTGCGGCAAGAGTCACATCGGGGAGTGCCTGCTCCGCTCAGATGTCTTCTATTTGTATGGTAGATCTGGGCACATGCGCCGAGCGTGCCCATATGCTAGACAGGGTGATGATAGGGATTGTACACAGAGCTCTAGGACAGCAGCAGCTCCATCCCGTTCTGCTCCGCAGGGAGCATCAATTAGTTGAGGTGGCGGACAGCGCCAAAACTGGTTCTATGCCCTCGCCTCGCGCCAGGAGCAGGAGACTTCACTAGACGTGGTCACTGGTTTGTTGCGTGTCTTTCATATTGATGTTTATTCCTTGCTAGATCCGGGAGCTACCTTGTCTTTCATGACTCCTTACATTGCTAGTAGCCTTGGAGTTAGTCCCGAGACCTTGTCAGAACTGTTTTCAGTTTCGACCCCTATTGGTGATTAGGTTATAGCTAGACGAGTATATAGAGAATGCCTGATCACTGTGTTGCATAAGGTTACCTCCACAGACCTTGTAGAGTTATCCATGAATAACCTCGACATTATTCTTGGCATGGATTAGTTGTTTGTGTGTTATGCTTCGATTAATTGTAGGACTCGTACGGTGGAATTTCATTTTTCAGGTGAGTCAGTGTTGGAATGGAAGGGTAGTTCGACGGTACCAGCAGGTCAATTTATTTCCTTTCTTAAAGACAAGAAGATGATCTCTAAAGGTTGCATGTACCACCTAGTTAGGGTTAAGGATGTGGAGTCCGAGACCCCAACTATTCAGTCAGTTCCGGTGATGTGCGAGTATCCGGGAGTGTTTCCTGATGATTTTCCAGGCGTTCCTTCGGAGAGGGAAATTGATTTCGGTATTGATCTATTGCAAGATACGTAGCCTATATCTATTCCTCCCTATAGGATGGCCCCATCCAAACTAAAGGAATTGAAAGATTAGTTAAAGGATCTGTTGGATAAGGGCTTCATTAGACCGAGCCAGTCTCCATAGGGTGCACCAGTTCTATTTGTTCGAAAGAAGGATAGTTCCCTTCGCATGTGTATTGACTATCGACAGTTGAAAAAGATTACCGTCAAGAACAGGTACCCCTTACCTAGGATCGATGATTTGTTTGACCAGCTTCACGGTGCCAACTGCTTCTCCAAGATTGATCTCAGGTTCGGGTATCACCAGCTCAGAGTTCGAGAGAGTAACATCCCGAAGACCGCTTTCAGGACTTGGTATGGTCACTACGAATTTGTTGTTATGTCATTTGGACTAACCAATGCTCCTGCAGCTTTTATGGACCTGATGAACAGGGTGTTCAAGCAATATTTGGATATGTTCGTGATCGTGTTCATCGATCACATTCTGATATACTCCCGGAGCGGGGAGGAGCATGCCACTCATTTGAGGATAGTGCTACAAACCCTCAAGGATCGTCAGTTTATGCAAAGTTCAGTAAGTACGAATTTTGTCTAGACTCGGTGGCATTTCTGGGACATGTGGTATCAAGCGAGGGAATAAGAGTAGATTCCCAGAAGATTGAGGTGGTGAAGAATTGGCCTAGACCGGTGAATCCTTAAGAGATTCGAAAATTCTTGGGCTTAGCTGGCTATTACAGAAGATTTTTTGAGGGCTTTGCATCAATTGTAGCCCCACTGACCAGGTTCACCCAGAAAAAGGCAAAGTTCCAATGCTCGGATGCTTGTGAGAAAAGCTTGCAAGAGTTGAAGAACCGACTCACTTCAGCACCAGTGTTGACTTTACCTGAGGGTACTGATGGCTTTGTAGTGTATTGTGATGCTTCGAAAGTCATATTGGGATGTGTGTTGATGCAGCGTGGTAAGGTAATAGCATATGCCTCGAGACAGCTGAAAATTCATGAAAAGAATTATCCGACCCACGATCTTGAGTTGGCCGCGGTGGTGTTTGCATTGAATATATGGCGGCATTACTTGTATGGGGTCCACGTGGATGTTACAGATCACAAGAGCTTGCAATATGTGTTCATACAGAAAGATCTAAACCTTCGGCAAAGGAGGTGGTTGGAGTTACTAAAGGATTATGACATGAGTGTCCTCTACCACCTGTGCAAGGCTAATGTGGTTGCGGATGCTCACAGTAGACTCTCTATGGAGAGTGTTTCCCACGTGGATGAGGGAAAGAAGGAGTTGGTGAAGGATGTCCACCGACTTGCAAGACTGGGAGTTAGATTGATCGACTCGGCCAATGGCGGTGTTGTTGTGCATAACGGGTCAGAATCGTCCTTGGTGGTTGATGTTAAATCCAGGCAAGATGAGGATCCAATATTGAGGAAGCTTAAGGAGGTGGTGCAGAGTCAGAAGGTGGAGGTTTTCTCCCAAGGGAGAGATGGTGTGCTACAATACCTTGATCATCTATGTGTCCCAGATGTTGATGATTTGAGAGTTCGGATATTGCATGAGGCACATGGTACCAGATATTCTATTATCCAGGATCCACAAAAATGTATTGAGACTTGCGAGAAATCTATTGGTGGGATTGTATGAAGAAGGATATTGCGGAGTTCGTAGCAAAATGTCCAAACTACTAGCAAGTGAAGGTCGAACATCAAAGGTCGGGAGGCGTACTTCAAGATATTATCAACCCCTCTTGGAAGTGGAAGAAATTAATATGGATTTCGTTAAAGGTCTACCTTGTACTCGCCAACACTATGACTCCATTTGGGTGGTGGTCGACAGGTTAACAAAGGTTGCATACTTCCTACCGATCAAGACCACAAATTCAGTGGATGATTATGTTAAGTTGTATATTCGCGAGTTGGTTCGACTTCATGGAGTGCCCTTGTCTATTATTTCAGACCGAGGTACTCAGTTTACCTCCCAATTTTGGTGTTCTTTTGAAAAAGGACTTGGGACGCAGGTTAAGCTCAGTGCAGCCTTCCATCCGCAAATAGACGGTCAGGCAGAACGAACCTTTTAGACCCTCGATGATATGTTGAGGGCGTGTGTTATGGATTTTAAAGGTAGTTGGGATGATCATTTTCCCTTAATCGAGTTCGCCTACAATAATAATTATCACGCCAATATCCAGATGGCACCATTCGAGGCTCTTTACAGGAGAAGGTGTAGATCGCCCATTGGTTGGTTTGAGGTTGGCGAGGCAGCCATAATAGGACCTGATTCGGTTCATGAGGCCATGAAAAAGTTTCAGTTGATAAAGGACCAATTGAAAACCGCTTAGAGTCATCAGAAATCGTATGCTGATGTGAGGAGAAGGGATCTGGAGTTTGATGTGGATGACTGGGTATTTCTAAAGGTATCTCCCATGAAGGAGTCATGTGATTCGGAAAGAAAGGTAAACTCAGTCCCCGCTATGTTGGTCCTTATCGGGTTGTGAGAAGAGTTGGTAAAGTAGCTTATGAGTTGGACTTGCCATCAAAGTTGTCCTCACTTCATCCCGTCTTCCATGTGTCACTTTTGAAGAAGTGTCTAGGTGATCCAGCCTTGGTAGTTCCGATAGACAGCATTGAGGTTAAAGACAGCCTCAACTATGAAGAAATTTCGGTGAAAATCTTAGATCGTTAAGTCCGTAAGCTAAGGAACAAAGAAGTAGCTTCAGTTAAAGTATTATGGAGGAATCAACATGTTGAGGGAGCTACGTGGGAAGCCGAAGCGAATATGATGGCTAGATATCCACATTTTTTATCTACCGACCCAGTTCCAACTTGAGGTATCAGTTTTGTCCTATGACTCTATCTAGTTTTCATATTCAGTTCATGTGTGCAAGTTTCTTTTATATGTATGAATGTGTATTTGAAGTATAAGATCCGTTCAGCTATATGGTTTGATTCGGAGGTAGTCATTCCGTGAAAGTATCGGTTAAAATGATTAGTATATAGCTATGATAATTTGTATGTTTTTGTTTGCTTCTTATTTCCTATATTTGAGGATGAATGTTTCCAAGGGGGAGATATTGTAATACCCCGGAAAGGCCTAAAAATAGACCCGGGAGTTTAATTTGAAAAAATGCATAAAATTGGCAAAAACATCATAGAACGGACGACTCAACGACTCGTGGGTGGATACCACGAGTCATTGAAAGAAATCGTGGAATGGGGGGTCAGGGAGGCAGTGGTGAAAACGGACGATGTAATGACTCATTGTCAGGAAAAACGAGTGGTCATTACCAGTCGTTGGAAGGACTGAACTTAGGCTAATAGGGAACCCATGGGGCATCCCAGGATCCGTGGTGAGAAGTGATGGCCCATTGTTTCAAGTCGTTGCTTGTGGGTTGAGGTTCCAGTGCATTCAACAGATGGAGACCACGACTCTTTGGAAGGCACCATGAGTCGTGGTGAGGCTCGTTGAAAGGGAAGTCAGATTGGTCGAGGAGTTGACGATGGTTGATTCAACAACCCGTGGTTTGAAGCAACGACTCATCCTGATGATTCGTGGGAAGGATCTGATATGTGTTATGAGGCAGTACACCCGACGAATCAATGCCACAAGTCGTGGTATGTTTCCACGACCCATTGGGTCGGTCATTGGTCTGTCCGAGTCAGTTTTCAGGAAAATAATTTTAAGGGCATTTCAGACTTTTCCATGCTTTTAGATCCTAAACTACGTCGTTTTGGATATTTTCTGAGTGTGATAAGAGGAGTTAAGTCCTTATTTCATGCCCATACTCATGCAAGAACTTTGGAGAGATTTTGGGAGATTCAAGGTCTTTTTCCCCAAGTTTCCATCAATTTCTTTATGGGTGTTCAAGGAACTTTGACTCAATCCATTTCCAGGTATGTAGGATTTTAGAATGGGTGAAATTCTTCCCCACCCATGTCCAAATCTCAATTTAAAATCATGAATCCTCCTATTCAAGTCTATGGGGTTTTACTCAAATGCATGAAATTGTGATTTCTCTTTAGNGAAATTGTGATTTCTCTTTAGGGGTATGATTTAATTGAGTTGTAATTCTTGAATTATGAATAATGGGCAGGTTTTATTATTATCTCTTTAAAATCATATTTCAAGCTTTTAAATCCAAAATTCTCATTTGATGAAAGTTCATGAAAGATATGATTTACAATGAATATGCGATATTTTAGATTTATTGATGAAGGATAAGCATGAATTCAAGTTACCCATATTTATGAGCATATTTTAAAAGATTTGAATATGATGAAGTATTGGGCAATGCCCACATGTTAAGGAATGATTTGTGATTTATGAAGTGAATTACATGATTTATCGATTTATGATGTTGGCCAATGAAAGGGGCCTTGATTCTTGGATAAGCATGTTTTAAAGGGGATTAATGATGATAAATGTTATATTTTAGCCAATGAATATTAATGCATGATGTTATTGATTTATGTATGAGCCTATATGAATGTTTTTAGGAGTCGTGTCTAGCACCGAGCAGCCCAGCGTTCAAAGGACTACGCCGGTGTCTCATAACCATGTGCCACAGTGGGTTTGTAAATGATATGACGTATTGATAATGATCCCCTCAAATGTGATATCACGCCTTATGCACTACCCTAGCCTGGCAAGCCAGGATCGGCTCTGCCTACTTGAGTGATACAGTGGAGCATCATGAAAGACTCTACCATGATGCTATCGGTTATGACGAGTTCTCCCATTGTTCCGCATGTTTTATGCATTGTTATGTTTGTGTTGTGGCTCAAATTATTTTTTGATAAAGTCTACTTATGATTATGAAGATGAATGATTACGAATGATTTGAAAGCCTTGAGCCTTATGTTTTATTACATAGATTTAGATGTAAGCATGATGTCCTTCTCTTATATTATTTATGAGTCTTATTTTACTTTTAACTATCCATTTTACTTACCTGGCATACTCAATACATTCCACGTACTGACCGCATACTTACTATGCTGAATCGTTTCATGATACATGGTCCGGATCTCAGGCTCATCCTCATCCTTAGTCCATCTCAGCTTACGTTCTCAGCTTATTGTTGAGTCCTCATGTTTCGAGGGTTGTTTGACAGACTTTTATGTTGTCTTACGTTTCAGTATTGTTCGGGTCAGTAATTTAGACTAGACGAATGACGTCAGATTATTGTACTCCATGTTCTACCTTAGTCAGTCGTTCAAGGATTCTCTACAGCAGAGAATGTTTCCCTAGTCAGTCAGGATTCTCTACAGCAAAGAATGTTTCCCTAGTCAGTCTGGGATTCTCCACAGCAGAGAATGTGTCCCTTAGTCAGTCAGTGATTCTCTATATCGGAGAGTGCTCTCCCTTAGACAGTCAGGGACTCTCCACAGTCGAGAATGTTTTCCTTCGTCAGTTAGGGACTCTCCACAACCAAGAACGTTTCCCTTCAACAGTTCGGGACACTCTATGATATCAGTCACTGCATCGGTCCTCAGTATTTGTTCAGTATATAATCTTTGCGCATCGGTTGATCATATTTAGTAAATGTTTCTTATAAAATCTTCATGTTAATATGTATATGTGTATCTCAGACCAAGTTGTTGCATCTCCTTTCAGTTATATTACTATTAATGTGTTCAGTTTACTTTCTACTTGTATATTTGCATGCTTTAGCTTATTTACGCTTCCCGCATACTCAGTACATTCCAAGTGCTGACCGCACGCCTTTATATTCTATATCGTTTCATGATATTGATTCAGGTTTCCAGATTTAGCCACATGGTTAGATATGCTCCGGTCTACTCCTATCTCAGCTGCTTGTGGTGAGTCCTCATCTCTCGAGGACACGATCTATGTTTTCTATTTTATTTATGTTCCAGATTTCAAGCTTTAGGAGTTAGCTGGGGCCTTTTCCCAGCAACTCATCAGTTTAGTAGAGGCTTTCAGACTTGTATAGACAGATTCAACTTGTATCGGAGCTTTATGAGATTCGTTATTTTGGGTTTTACATTAGAATCTTTCAGTTAGCTTTTGATCAATTATGTTTTTGTTAGTTGTTTCTATTGTTATGTTTTATGCTATGATGCCATGGGTCAACTTGGAGCCTCTTGGGGTTCCTCGTCCTGTGTTACGACTAAAGTGTAAACTCGGGTCGTGACATAGGTTGAGGTCGAATCCCACAGAAAATATGGTGAAAAATTAGTCAAACGTGAGCATTCCACCAGTAGTCGATATTTTTAAGGGGGATTATAATAGAAAAATTGTAAAACTTAAAGACTTTCAGTAACAGTAATTAATGTGTGAGAATCTTGAGATTGTATTTAGTAAATTAGAATGAACTAGGACTGTATCAACTCCATGACTTTATAACTTAGAAGGGTTACTGTATTAGTGATCTATCCCAGTGATATTCATGCAAAACTTATGATTTAGTTCATCTAACATCTCTCGTCCTACATAGATGCATTTCACTCTAAATCCTCTCGGACTTTAGGTGTTGGTACTTTTGCCCCTCACAATTAGTTTTGGATTGACTATCCTCATTAGAGATTAAGTCATTAGATGAGAGTTTGTAATCTCAAATCTCCATTATTATTCTTTTTTCCTAACCTAAACTTCTTTGGTCAAGCAAGTTAAGGATACATGTGGGTTTTTGTATTTACAATCGCTAAAAGTGAATTAAAACGAAGAGAATAACAATACACTCCTATTCACCATTCAAGAATCATTATTTTTATCATCTTACATTCGTTATTCCATCATGATTCCCACAATCCTTGTTTTGAGATTTAGCTACTCATGATTTGGTTAACAATATAAAAGTTCATATAAGAAATCATGAGAATAAATTACAAAAGATGAATAAGAGAACTAGAATTCATATTATCATAATGGTTTCAAGAACCAAGTTCAAACACTAAGAACACAAACAAATTGAACAAAAACTTGATAATCTTCATGTACACAAATTGTTCTCTGCTATCGTAGTTCATAACGTCTTGAAAGAAATCCTATCAAAACTATTTAAATAAGAAATCCTATCCATTGAAAATTAGGAAAACCTGGCCCCATCAAACATCCACAGACTGTAAACTGCAACCACGGTGTGTGGAAAGTGGAAGTCGCCCGTGGATTTGATTTGTTCACTAGATTCCAGCAATTAGTGATTGCTCAAACCACGGTTAATCAAAGATTTCACGATCCTTCGATTCGATCGTGCTTTCCACCTCTCAATTTAACACCTTTTCAGAATCTTTTCCATGACTGATAGAATGGCCCGTCCTTTGATTTCATAGGTTGTCAACTAAGTCATCAATTAAGTTGTATTTTTTCTTGATTTTTTGAAGATTGTTCATGACTGATAGGATGGTCGGTGGATTAGTTCCATGGCTCATCTTCTTGGTCGTCATTCTGGCCTCCACTTGCAACCTATCTGACTCTTTTGCACTACTCTCAGGGTGTTCTTTACTTTCACAGTCTGTCAACTTCTTCCATGGCCCAAACTTTGTGTTTTTCAACTCAAACTTTCATTTTTTATTAAACAATCTGTTTTACCTGCACATAAGAAAAGATACCATCATATCTACCAAAACATACTTAAGAACCACAACATTTTAAATTAAAGGCTTTGTTTTGTGCCATAATTTCCCAGCATATCAGATGTCTGTATTAGAGGGGACACATATTAACGCATAGTTCACACATTATGTTGAGTTGGGAAATATATTATTTCATAGCATTGTTGAGAGAAAAATATCAAGTTCTTGTTATTCTACATAGCTTATCAAGCAAACAACTTCATCTTATTGTAAGTAATCATTATGACTTCTTATTCATATATTGTTATTTCTTCTACAAGCATGAGTAGCTAAACTATTTAGCTAGGGTTGTGGGAACCACGATGGACTAACAAACGTAGGTAAAACATAATAGCGATTCTTGAATGATGAACATAATTGTATTGTTATTCTTTTTACTTTAATTTACTTTTAGAGGTTGCAAATATTAAAACCCGCTTGCATCATCAGCTTGCTTGACCAAAGATGTTGAAGTTAGGAAAAGATAATAACAATGAAAATTTGAGGTTACCAACCCTCATCTGATTGATTTGAGCTCTCATCGAGGATAGTCAGTCCAAGATTAACGACAAGGGCAAAATATAAGCACCTAAAGTCCGAACGGATTTAGAATGAAAATCATCTATGTAGGTCAAGAGATGTAAGGCGAACTTAATCATCAGTTTTGCGTGAAATTCACCAGAATAGATCACTGATACTACAAACCTACAATGTTATAAAATCATGGGAAAAACAGTTCTAGTTTATTATCAGATATTGATTACAATCAACAAGTTCAAGAGCATTATAGTTTAAATTACTTCATTTATTTTATTACAACCTCAGAAATATTGCCTACCAGTTGAATACTCACTGTTAACGATTATTTCTCACCTATTCTCTATTGGATTCGACCCCAACCTAGTTGGTTTTATGTTTGAACAGCGACCACTTTAAACTTCATTGTGAGGTGTAATTTGGGCGTTATAATTTATTCCCGGTAAAACAGATTGGGCATGCTTAGTTTCTTTTGAATTTGTTTTTATGCTTTATAAAAGATGGAGCCTCCTCTATTGGAATGCATTATGGTCCCTTATATGCTATTTCCACTCATAACTCAAATCATTCTCTCTGTCTCTTTTCTCGTGAATAACAGGATTGTCCCTAGAATTAGAGATATATAATTGTTAGTCAAACGCATCTACATTTTGTAAGAAAGCCTGCACTACGTATTATTGGGTAACAACTTGTGCAAATGAATGGAACATTATTTAATCAGCTCGTGATGCCGACAATCAGATAGCAAAATAAGGTTTATAAATTTGTTAATGGAATAGTAGAAATTAGGTGTTTAAAACTTGATAACCGAGAGGAACTAAAAAGCCTAGCTTGAAGGACTATCTAACTATATGTTAAATTTACTAGTAGACCGTCATTATCATATCTCTTTTATAGGTTGCTTTCTTCCCCTTCTTAAGCAAATTGGCCCTATCAGGCAACATCTATCTGTACAAGCTGAATCTAGAGAGGAGGATTCAACACAGAAGTCAAACAGGGAGTATTCAACAGAAGTAAAAAAAAAAAAAGGCATTTCCTATTGTTCAGAGGATTATATATATATCAAGCACCAGAGGACATAAACAGCTGGCGAAAAGCGGCGACCAAAACTTTTACGTGATAAATAAAAATGTGAAAGCACAGTGCCACCCCATAATTGAGGAGCAACAACCTATTCTGATATTCCTATCAATGTACAAAATGTGGGACTCTCATGAATATAATTAATCAATTTTTTTTTACTTTTAAATTAAATGAATAATAATATATAATAAATTCCGATGTCCTAAAATGAATGCTATAGTAAGAGTAACAATGGTTTTGATAATTGACCATTGGTGATGGTTATGTACATGGTCAGAATAATTAAAAAGGAGAGTAAGATCAGGGTGGTTGTTGGTGATGGTGATGATGCTGCAGATGCACCACTACCGCTGAATATCATTCCGAACAAGTCGACATCACCACTATTGGACTCGGCATGACCGCTGCCGC
>JACEIK010000730.1:352896-363562 GCA_018107945.1 Datura stramonium
GTTGAGATTACGTTGTAGAAAGAATTTATGATGATTTGAGTATATTTAAATAAAACTTAGAACCTCATCTAAGTCTTTAGTAACATGGTTATACCTTATATGTTTTGTTGAAACTAAATATACTTATGTATATAATTACAAAAATGCAGTTATATTTTGAAAGGCTCGATGACGAGTACTAGTATATTTTGGCCTTTTATGTTATTGGTTGAGGATAAGACGATAGATTCAAGTACTATAGCATCAAGAGGGTTAGGCATCGAATTTGAGTCCTAATATTTCATGATGATAAGATGTTGGATTTGAGTCTCAATAAATTATGGCCTAACATGCCTTTAGATGGGTAAGACGTTGAGTTTGAGTCTCAATGCTCCACATTGATGATTTAATGACGAATAAGGTAAAATAATGTACTTTTAATGAAAACTCATGAAGATATAGGACTAAGGATTTAAGGTTATAGGAGAGACGGGATATAATGGAGAAAAGTAGTGGGGAGATGAGTAGATTACATTTAGTGAACATCTGCATAAAATATATTTTATAATACTCCTCCTTGAATGTCCATAGATGATGTGTCTCGTTAAAATTTTACTAGAAAAGATTCAGTGGTAAAAAATATAGTGAAGAAAAAAGAACACACATATCTTGAAATATGCATTATTTGCTGCCTCATTAAAAATCTTTCCAGAAAAATTTTGTGGATAAAATCTAGGCTAAAAAAAAGAGTGAAACATGTATTTTATCCCCCTGATGAAAACACCATTTAATCTTGTAAGTGATGCAGTACAATCTTGTATACCAACTTTTCAAAATATTGATATTGATAGTACTATCTTTGTGATTTTACTATATGTCTCTTGGATACATTGAGTCCTTGAGCTTACCAATATATATTCTTGACAATCACTTTATTCTTGACGTCGACATCACAAGCAAACTTCTCATTCAACTTATTCGTAGAAACAACTATATGGCGGACACTTTAATTTACATGATAATAAAAAAATTTATCTTGCAGAATAACATGATATGACAGTATTCCCACATACAAATAGATAACTTTCTTGAGATCAAATTCATATAAATCAAATAGTTTTTCTATATTGTATAACCAACAATCTTCTAACAATGTTGCTTAGAAATAATAAACTCATATCAATATTTTATTTCACTTGTATATCTCCACATAAAAGTAAAATTTATCGTGCCTACAAATTAATAAGAAATATTATCTCGTGAATAGTAATAGCAATGCATAAGTGCACCAACTGTACTAAGACATGATACTTTCTTAATCATTTTCATGAGATCGAAGTGGATCTTTCTTTATGTTAAGCTATCTAACAATCATTAGGGTATTGAATAAAATCTCTTTAAAACCTTTTAAATTTTTCAAGGATTTTCATTAAACCTTCACCGTCTAGCTAAAGTTGACAACTGTACGTATTCAAGTGTTTATGTATTGCCAGAATGAAAGAAATCTCATTGCATCCACCATAGGAGAACACATTTCCATATAATAATGTCAGGACCTTTGTAAAAATAAACTTTTAAGCCACAAGGCACAAGCAGTACTTTATATCTACAGATTTATTTATTTTTTTCATTTGACTTTTGCATGATATTTTATTTATAGTCCACTGATATTATACCTTATTTTTTGGACTATAAGTCCAAACATCACTTTTTCAAGTGAAACAAATATATTTAAATTACGTATTTTCTATTTGGTCAATTATTTATTTATCCACATTTTTTGAAAAATTTGATTTCAAGATCCGCGTCACCATTTATAACATTAAGTGTTATATTATGCTAAAGATACTGATGATGTTCATTTGACATCGGTTCTAATATGACATAACTTGTCGAGATATCTTTATTTTTCATCATTTTCAAGTATCTGAATCTTTGCCAAGGTTTTATGAAGTATTATGTTATGGTGCTCTTTTGAAAACACTTGCCTCATTATTTTGATCATCCTAATCATTTGTTACTCTCCTTCTTCAAGGAATTTTTAGTTCTGGAATCGGTCACACTTCAAACGTGTCATAAACTTGTCCTTCAAGCACTCTAATTTTTATCGAAGCATTTGTAAGTGAATTATAATATAGGATCAACAAGTGCATTTGACAATTGATTTACAATATTTTGTAAATGAATTATTTCTTGAACTTTAAGTTCACATTTATTTTGAGGATCTAGATAATTCTTTCCACACATAATTTTTAGTTACTAATCATCTCTCCGCCTAATGCTAACAAAATTGACATTTAAACTTCATTTGGGGGACTCATCTTTGTGCATTGTGGTGGAGTAATCAAATCATGATATACCACACATTTCATATTTTTAGATAAGAATTATTTGGTTCCTGGACCTGAATCAATTATGATAGGAAAATCTTGGTAGCTTGATGCATACAAGCGATCATGTCCAAATTACAATTCGCAATGAAGTATAAAGCGTTCACTGTCAAATATAATAATCCAACTAGGTTAGGGTCAATCCATAGGGAATAGGTTAAAAATAATATGTTAATAGTGAATAAATCAATCAGTAGTCAATATTTTGGAAGGGGTTGCAATAAAAGCAAAAAAAAAAAAATTAAGCTAAGAATTTGTTGCTATCAAATTTATGAGAAAAACTAGGACTGTGTCCCCATGATTTCATAACGTAGTAGTCTTATTTTATTAGTGATCTATTGTGGTGAATTTTGTGTAAGACTGACGATGAAGTTCATCTAACGTCTCTCAACCTATATAGATGAATTTCACTCTAAATCCTCTCGGACTTTAGGTGATCATATTTTCCCTCATCATATATCTTGGATTAACTATCCTCGGTTAGAGCTCAAGTTAATTAAATGAGGGTTGGTAGCCTCAAATTTCCATTGTTAATCTTTTCCTAGCTTCTACCTCTTTGGTCGAGTAAGTTGATGATACAGGCACGTTTCAACATTTGCAACCGCTAATACTAATTAAAATAAAGAGAATAACAATCCATTCAATTCACCATTCAAGAATCACTATTTTATTTTACCTAATTCCGTTAATCCATCATGGTTCCCACAACCCTAGCTAAAGAGATTAGGCCCTCATGTTTGAAAAAACAATCACATAATATTTATAAAAAGTCATGATGAATACTTACGATAAATATGAAGCTATTTATAAATCTTGAAAGCTAACTAGAATCACAAGAACTTGATGTTTTTCTTCCAACAATGATATGAATAATGCGTTCCACAACTTGGAATAATGTGTGAACTCTAGGTTCTATGCGTGAATAATAGTCAATAATTAAGCGGTATCCTAAAAAAGTCCTAAAAGGGGAATATATACTAGTAGAATAAATCTGCATCTGTTCCTACTTGGACTGAAATTGAACTTTGCAGCTTTTACTTCGGACACAGAGGGGTCCGTGTCGTACCCTCCCTTGCACCAATCTGGCTTCACGTCACGTAGCTCCTTGCATGAGTGTGCCCTGCGCATCGCGTAGGTAAGTGCTTAGATGTGGCTGTGCGATGCTAACCTCCATTTATTGTGGCACTTGCTCCTTTTGAGTTCGTCTTGGCAACACTTTCTCTTTTCAGCCTCAAATAATTCAAAACCTATCACTTTTATCCCGGCAAATATCTAATCATGTGTGTTATCCTTTTTTCACAAATATCATATAAAACCAAACAATAACATATAATTTGTTCTGAAAACATAACTAAGTATGAAAAAATATGGCAAATAAGTGTGTAAATACGCTTAACATCACCACCTCACACTTAAACTATTGTTCGTCCTCAAACAAATTACTACTTTCCCACTAAAGTTTCACACAAAATTCACCCTACGAACATGTATACTTATACTCAGGATCATTAGACAAGTCAATCAAGCTCCAACAATCCACTCAATATGGATATAAGATCAACATTCAAAAGTCACATGCCAAAATCACTTAACTTCTAGAACTAACTCAATAAGATATATTTGGGCCAACATAAACATATATAATTTAGCAATCAAAGATACATCAAAATCTCACCGTTATGTGCCCCTCACTATTTAGAGAGATGTCCTTTCACTCATATGGTATATACCAATTTTAACTTAGGTATAGATGGAACAATATCACTCACTCTCCCAAAGAACTCAACATGCATGCAAAAGATGACCTATAGGCTTGCCCTTAGTCTAAATACTCCACTAATATAGAGTATCAAATCTACGATCAATTAGGACTTAAGATGGTTGTAATGTAGGCTAAGGGACGGGTAGGAACTATTTGACCAAGATAGTGACTAAGCTTCCTAAGCACTTTAATACTTCACAACTCTTTAACTTGTTTAGCACATTCTTCAGTCTTCCTATTTTTCTCCTTATACGTCCTTTTCTTTTCAGTTTGTAACTTAGGTCACTAGTAGGAAATTTTAAACATTAAGCTCATTCACAATATTTTCTTTTCTTTCTTCATTCTTTTATTTATTTTTCAAGATTTTCTCTTTTACTTCCCAACTAACATCACCCTCCTTGTTTTGCATTTTAACCCTTTTCTTTTCTTCTAATCTCCATACTTTAATTTTTTTCCCTTTTTCTTCTCTTCACTTGTGCCCCTTTCATGCAAAATTTTCAATTATAGTGCTTGAGAATTCATTTGGATCAAACAATTAATAGAACTAAAGGGATCAAGCTTGTAATATGGTTATCAAAAGAATAGGCTAAGGCTCAAAATGGCTAACTAGGATAACCACATCAAGGTAGGTAAAATTAAATTCAAATAGGCTACCAAAGAAGTATCTATATCACATCCTAGATTCAACATTCTCATTTTTCTTAACACACACACCAGACAAGTTCTAGACATCAAATTTTAAGAATGGAGTATAGCAAAAGTATATTACACACATAATGACACAAATGATTCAATAATGAAAATCAAGATTACATAAACACACATGTTCATATTTAATGTCTCACATTATTAAACCCAATTTTTCAAGCATACGAGTCAAGTTTTAAAAGTCTTAGTGATTCTACCTTTTCATGCATTTTTAAGTGATTTATACAAAGTCTTAATGTTATCCTAAGTGAAGCACCTAGAATTCTTAAGGTTTCAAGTTCTTGATCTCCTACCAATGACTAATTATTTTTTAAGACAGTCTTCACCCATCCATCATCGAGAAAAGTCATGACTATAACTCGAAAAAATCTAGACACTCTAGTTGGTTCTAAGGGATCATCCATTGAAAAATACCAAAAACAAAAATCAGAGGAATCCAAAATAAAAAAAAAACATACAAAAACTACTACAAGCTAGTAGGTTTTAAGTCATATATCCCAAAAAAATCTAGGACCATCATGAATAAATTTAGCAATTAAAGCATACATGGAACAAAAAGTTTACTTCTTCCACCCCACACTTAATTAATAGCACTTTCCTCAGTGCTAAAATAATAAACAACTAGTAAAAATGGTGAAAAAAGAACTCCTTGGGCCTAGTCCTCGTCGTCTGTGGGGGCATAAGCAGCTTCCCCCATCTCTGAATACTCTCCATCATCACCATCAAACTCCAAATCAGAGTCAATTCGAGCCTTCTCATCATCAGTAAGGTCATCATCATCAAAGGGCTCCTCAAAACCTGGCCCAAATCTATAGATAATGCTCGCTCAATAGATAGTCGATGTTCAGCTGCTGTAGCTGCTCCTATATCACCCCGGTCGTCCTTATCTGAAGCATTTGCATGCCATACCAGTGATTAAAAACATTATTAGTGCACGTATTGCGCTTACTGATGGACAACACTGGACCGTGTATACCCTCGGGCTTCTTTGTCTTTGTCACATCTAGCCCCTTTAGGTCGTACCTCGATCTATAATCGACCACCTCCTCCTCAATCTACCTCACTCTCAGAAATTGGGTAAGGAGACTCCTAAAACTAATTCTCTATCCCTTCTTCACCCTCGCTCGCCTCAATAAATCTCTAATAATCACCCCAACATTTATCATCCTCCTAGTCATCAAAGAAAATACTAGGCAAACTCTCTTCCTAGTCACATGTGTCACATGCCTTCCAAGCATCAAGCATCCATAAATAATTTTAACCACATTCTTGCCTCTATGCTCATGTGTGCATAAGAAAAAGTCATGTGACACCCAAACTGTTGATGTCGGGTCCACCGTCCCATTTATCTAGGGCCACTAAGAGTATGTCAGTTTCTTTATGTGGCAGCCTCAAGAGAAGGTCTTTCATCGGCTGTGGATCAACATTAGTTTTACCAAGAGATCTATTTAATGCAGCGGGCGTGAAATTCACAGTTTGCCCTCTTATTTTTACTTGATTACTCCTTTCTTTTGGCTCCCAATTAGCCAAGAACTCTCTAACCAAATCTGAATCATTCTCCGGGGTCATTGAACAAAAATTCCAATCCAAGAGTATGAATTCCATCAATCATATGAGGGAATTTGGAAGATAGACCTATCTCTATCAATGCACAATTCATGAGAATATGTAGACTCTTTATGCTCTTTAAACCACTTTTTACCTTCTTGTTCCGTGATCCAACGGAGTTCAAATCATTGTGGTGGTTGTTGTGGCATACTAGCTTCCTCCATTGGTGCCTCTTGAACCAATCTTTCTTTTTTGGACATTGGCTTGAAGAAGCCACACCCTTTCCTTTGCTAGGTTTAGGATCCATTTTAAATTCAAGAAAAAAAGTCTTTTATGATTTTGGTGAAGAAATTTTGAAAGATTTTGTGAGGGAGATGAAGTTTTGGAGATAGATTTGAGAGAATATAGGAGCATGCGGCGCAAAGCTATGAAGAAAAGTGAGGATAAATCTAGGNGGATATGGGCTGATTTCGTCAGTCTGTCAATAATGAAGAAAAGTGAGGATAAATCTAGGTTTTATAATTTAAAACACCCCATAGGTCGTGTCAACCCGCATTTTTTTGACCTTTTCGCACCTAGCATAGCTGTCTGCGCTGTGGACCTCCCTGCTAAGGTCTCACTACGCATCACGGACTCCCAACTACGCGTTGTTGGCCTCCATGTGGGGATTAGTTTTCGGGTTGTGATTCCTCGTGCCTTGACTGCCGCTTGCTTCCTTTTTTAATCTGTTATGCTCCAAAATTCCTTTAAGGTTTATGGCTTAATTCATGCACAATTGAACAAACACATAACTCTAAAAATTAATAAAATAAATCAAAAGTAAGTTACCTTGGGTTGCTTCCTAAGCAACACCTGATTTAACATCGCGGCACGACGCTGGTAAATTGATTACTCAGACTTTGTAAAGATACCTGATCTTACTCCGGTGGCACTCCTCATCCGCAGCATTAATCACATATATGACCCTTAAGTATTTTGGCATTTTTGAATATTGCTAACCTTGAACACTATTTCCTCACTATTTAACCAAAACTTGAGCTCATCCTGTTCCGCATCAACCAATGCCCTTACAGTGGCCAAGGATAGATGCCCCAGTATGATGAGGATGTCAAAATCAACTTCACAAATCCATAATGACAAAGTCCATTGGAAAAATGAAATCGTCCACTTTTAAAAGGATATTAGTTTACATGCCCATGGGTATATTCATTGTATGGTCAGCCAGACTAGCCTCATCGATATACGGTTGGGTGCTCCCAGACCCATTTCCTTGAATATTGCAAGCGGAATCAAATTTATACGCGCACCTAAGTCACACAAAACTTGTTTAAAGTTAAAGGACCTCACTGTGCATGGAATAGTAAAAGCCCTAGGATCCTTCTTTTTCATAGCTGAGGAGTGTGTGATAAGGAACTCCAATGGTGCTTTATTGGTTCAAAGCTTACCTCCTTTTTTATTGCCACAATATCTTTAATCCACTTTGCATATCCAAGAATTTCTCAAGAGCCTCAAATCAAAGGAATGTTTACTGAAAGCTACTCTAGAAGGGCCATAGATTTTTGCAACTAACTCTCTTTGGACCTCTTCTTACTCTGCTGAGGGACTTGTCCTTTTAGGTCTGTCGACTCTTTCTCTACTGCAATACCCCTATCTGTGGCAGGCTCTTTATATAGAACAATCTCTCTCCTAGTAGTGATGGCTATGCAATGACCCTTATTCCTAGGGTTTGTGACTGTATCGCTAGGCAGGGTCCCTTTCTGTCTCTGATTAAGTGTTACACCCCGTATTGGTTTCTTGAATTGAGTGTCAATGTGCACTAGTAGTGCACCAGTCCAATCAGGATAGTTCATACCCAGTGTGGTACTAGGTGCCAGTCGTGCCTCCCAAGGTGGGGCGTGACATAAGGTTCTTGTTTGTATCCTTATTTGTTAGCTATACTTCAGGTTATGAGGCTATTCAGGTGATAACTCTTACCCTTCTTATTGATTACTTTCAGTTCTTTTATCATCTCTATTCAGTCATTTTCATTACTGCTTTACATATTCGGTAGATATTGTACTGACGCCCATCTACGGAGCGCTGCGTACTTGCTTGTAGGTGTGGATAGACATGGTTTAGGACCTTCTTAGCCATTGGCCAGGTGTAATACCCCGAAAATGCCTAAGACTATACCTAGGATTTAAAAATGGGAGTTGGCAGAATTTGGGAATTTTACACATAAGGGGTCACATAACGAATCGTTGGTCCAACCAACGACCCATGGGAAGCATCCGTGATGAGGTCTGTCAGGTGGAAGTGGAAGTAATGGGTCACGTAACGACCCGTTGTTCGATATCACGAGTTGTTGTTCGAAGTCGAGGGGAGACTAGTCCTTAGCCTGAGAGGAAGTGACGGGTCATGGGATGATCTGTCGTGAGCTATAACGGATCATGGTGAGCAATAGTGGGTAGGAGTATTCAAAACCTCCAGTCGAGGTAACGGAAGGAAACCATGACTCGTTGGAAGGAGGAACTAGTCGTGGTGTGGTTCGTGGGAAGGCTTGGTACAGGTCGTCAAGGGGGAAACAATGGATGATATAACGGATCATCTTCTGAAGCAACACCTCATCCTGTCGAGTTGTGGGATTGAATCTAAGAAAGTGAAGTCGGGTAGTGGATGTGACATATACATACCACGAGTCGTGGTATCCAAGCACACCCATTAGGACGGTCGTTGTCACTGCTAGTGCAGAAATTTCAGGAAAATTCATTAAGGCATTCTCGTCATTCCAAAATCCTAGAGTCCTAAACTAAGTCGTTTAATGATCGAAATGCAGTATTTTATGAGGGTAAAACCTATCCTAGACTCATTCATATCCTTGCATGCTTATTGAAGGGGTTTCAAAGGTGATCAAGTAAGAGTTCTTTAAGATTTCCTTCAATCCTTCATTGGACTTTCAAGGAAGTATAAGAATCAGCTTTAATCAGGTATGTAGGGTTATGAATGGGTGAATCCATTCACACTCATGCCCAAACTCTCTCTAAATCATGAACTTCCTATATTTATTCTATGGGGTTTTAACCTGATGCATGAAATTTCGAATTCTCTACATGTGTATGATCTAAACGAGTTATTATTACTGAATTATGAATAATGGGCAAGTTTTACATTGTTTTCCATAAAAATCATGTTTCAAGCTTTTAAAATCAAATTTCCCATTTATGAAAAGTTCATGAAAGTTAAGATTTATGATGAATATTCATGTATGATGAAGTGTTGGTGATGAAAAGCATGTTTTCAAGTTATCCGTGTTTATAATCATGTTTTCAAGTGAATTAAGTATTTTCAAGCATGTTAAAGTATTGGACAATTCCCACATGTTCAAGTATGATTTATGATTTATTAAATAGATTTCATGATTGATCGATTTATGATATTGGCCGACTAAAGGGCCCTTGATTCATGGCTAATCATTTATGAAAAAGGGATCAATGATGTTAAATGTTTATTTATCCATGAATCTCATGAATGATGTTTATGATTTATGTATGAGCCTAATGTGCATATTTTTTAAAGCAGTGTCTAGCACCGAGTAGGCCGACATTCGAAGGACTACGTCGATGTCTCATAACTACGTGTCACCGTAGGTTCATAATGATACATTATAATGTTAATGGATCCCCTCTTCCATGATATCACATAATGCACGTCTGATGTGTTGTGGATTCACAACACTATTGACGCTCAAAAATAAGAAAATAGCATGGACGTAGGTGTATTTATGTTGATATGAGACACTTTTTCTTTAATTTCAGGATAAATGGGCGTTGAAACAATAAATTGAAAAAGGAAGCTAAAAGTGTGCAAAAAAGGGCAAAAAGTGAAGTCCACAGTATGATCCGTAGGATGGACCTACGAGTCATACTGAGGGCCTTGATAAGAAGCTGAAAGCTTAACTTGGAAGACTGATCCCATGAGACTTGTCACGGATTGTACCATGATGGTACGAGTGGTGGTAAGCCAGTCGTGATTAAATCCAGAAGAATTGCACAGGAGGTTTATTCTCAGTACGAGAGTACCCTATGATCCGTGAGATGAAGGTACGAGTCGTACCATACCGGTCGTGGTGAAGTTCAGACAAAGTTCAAAGTATTAAGATCAAGCCACGGGTGTAATGTACAAGTCGTAGGATGTTGGTATGAATCGTACCTTGGCCCAATACTTAGCCAAAATTCAGCCAACACTCCAAGCCACGAGTCGATGCCACGGTCCGTGAGAAGCCCCTACGAGTCGTAGGTGG
>JACEIK010000731.1:0-10235 GCA_018107945.1 Datura stramonium
TATGCTAATATTCTGGAAGAAAACATCACTTTCAATATATATATAGCCCAAACTTTGGCTTATCGAAAAACGGTCGAAAACTCGCTATTTCTCGAAAGTCAAGAAGGGAGAAATACTCACATTAGGGCTAGGAGTATATTGACACTAATTTGGAGCAATTCCACTTACCTTAGCTCGGTAGCACGATGATTTTCCGGTCGAATTTCATGAAACTAAATCCGTAGGAATGCTCCTTACTTCTTAATACCTCGGTATCTAGGATTAATTCGAGTTTGGACCGCATTGGCAGCGTAATTGGACGGAAATTTCAATGAATCCTTCGTCCTCTCTATTTTTCCCTCGACCTCTCTAGAAATTATGTGAAGTATAACATTTAAACCAAGTTGGAGGCTTTTATACTTGGGCCTGGACAGGGCCTCCGTGACATGGCGCCAACGCAGAGGCCCTCCTTCCGTGGCATGTTGCCATCGCGGAGGGGCTCTACCCCGGCTCCTTTCGTGATGGTTCGACGAGTCTCTTATCTGGTCTTTCCCCAGGCCTTTTCCTAGCTTGTATGGCATTCAAAAACTCTTAGCCAACATGCGAATAGGTCATCTACATGTTGAGAATTCACGGGGTGTAACAACCAGGCACTGTAGTCGGTTGCCCATGATGAGTTTCAAGCAGCTATTCAGATGCTCACGCAGGCCTTGAACGCTCAGGTCATCAGGCAGTTGCACATGTTCCGCAAAATGGCAATGCAGCAGCGGCTCGAGTCAGGAATTTCTTAAGAATGAACCCACCAGAGTTCCTCGGATCAAAAGTAGAGGAGAACCTGCATGAGTTCATTGATGAGATTGTGAAGATGACCCAGGTCATGAGGGTGAATGGGGTTGAATGTGCAGATTCCTCCTTGCTCTTCTTGAGCCTTTGCAGAAATGGTGGTGGTGGTCTTTGTATTGACTATAATATTGATTGTGCATTATTTTTTGCAGCCTTCTTCTCTGTGCTCTTGTTTGCTAATGGCCCTGGTCTGGCCAACTCTAGCAGCACCTCGTTCTTCTTCTCTTTTATTGGTGCATCAGCCAACTGTTTGCCACTTCTCAGACTTATGGTTGTGACCTACCTCAAGTTTGTATCTATATGACTGGGTAAACCCCGGCGATCTATTATGTTGAGAAGCTGATAACTGACCCATCTGCTTCTCCAATTTTTTTTGTGGCCAGCTTCTAATTTTTTAACTCTCAGACCATCCTCACCTGATCAGCTGCCATCTGAGTCTGATTGGCCATGATTTTCTGCAACATCTCCTCAATGTTGCTAGATTGACCACTCGCTTGCCTGCTCTGCTATAGAAACTATTAAGGTTGTTGATAACTCTAACTCTGCCCCTGATTTTCACCCCAAGAAAAGTTGGGGTGATTCTGCTAGTTCTAGTTGTAGGTGTTCCCAAAATTTTGATTGTTTCTTGGAGTATTCCCTACAAAATTCACTGACTCTAGATTTGTCCCGCAATAGTATACACCATGCCCATTGTTGCCACATAGCTCACACCAGTTTGGAGCTGGTTGCACTGTATTTACCTGTGCCTGCGATTGTGCCATGCTCAGTTTGCTGAACCGAGTCATCATCTAATGCTGAAATGATGCTAGCTAGGCCGTCAAGTCATTCACACTGTCAACTTCAATGACTCCAACTGCTCTCTTTCCTTCCCCTCTAGATGAATCACTGTGCCACTCTGGATTTTCCTGTGCAATTCTATTCAATAGAGTGTACAGCCCTTCGTATTTCTTCTCTAGTGCTTGCCCACCCAATGCAGAGTCTAGCAACAGTTTTGTATGTAGGTCCAAACTCTCCACGAAAGTGTGGGCTAGCACTTTATTTGATTGTTGATGATGAGGGCATTCTCTCAACAATGATTTAAACCTCTCCCAAGCCAAGTTTAAATTCTCCTCAGGCCTCTGCTTGAAACTCAGTATCTCGTTTCGCAGCTTTGCAGTCTAGCCTGATCAGAAAAATTTGATGAGGAAGTTCCTTACAAGGTCGTTCCAAGTTGTGATGGATTTCGGTGGCTCTGCCTTCAGCCACCTCTTCGATTCTATAAAAAGTGAAAATGGGAAAAGGGTGAGCCTCACGTAATCAGTTGACACTCCAGTGGGGTTGAAGGTGTCACTGATTTCTAAGAGATTCTGCAGATGTTGTTGTGGGTCCTCATATGTCATTCAAATAAACTGCACACTCGAGTGCAACACTTGCACCATGTTTTGTTTAAGCTCAAAATTATCTCCAGGCTCCGGTCTGCAGATGCTAGAGGTAACATTTGGCACAAGTGTGATTGCTACTTCACGAATGGGTCTTGTTGTCATCTCCGTTGGTGTAACCAGATAACGCGCAAACACATACTCCTAATAAAGTATGAAGCGGACGTTATCTATAAAGAATCCAACAAAGGTTGGGGTAGAACCCACAGGGAATATAGTAAGAACTAGACTAACGCAAGTATTTAGGCTTTTAGGTATGTTATCTCCAAATTGGGGGATTTCTAGAAAACAATAGTAAAACAAGAGTGAAAATCAATTGTTGTTTATCAAGATTTTCAATTAACTAGTGTAAGTATTCCCCATGGATATCATTATCTATCCCAATACTTACTTGTGGAACTGGAACTGATAACTTGGGTTCATCCAAACCACTGGTTCATCCCTATTAGATAACTATACTCAATAACCGGGTAGGATAACTATACTCAATCACTGGGTTAAGTCTCATGAGCGATTTCAATTTAACTGTTATTAATTAGTTCAAAATTAACTATCCTGCGACGCAGCTCACGTTATACAATGATCATAAAAATCAAGTCTTTGTTGTAATTCTCTTTTCCTAATCTCCACTTCTCTAGGTTCAAGCAAGTAAAGAATTCTTGCAAGTTCTAACGTTCCGATTCATTAAGAATCATGAAACATGAAGAGAATACAATACCGGTGTTTACCATTGGTTTCGAAACACATTGTGTAACCCTATTTATTAATCCACTATGGTTCCCACAACTCTAGTTGTGGAGGTTTTAGCCTCTCATGATTGTAAGATTATGGTTAGTATTCATATACAAATACATAATTGAATATATACAATGATGATTGAAATAAAATCTACTTTGAATATTTCAAGAAAAGATGTTGAACAAATTCAAGAATAATTTTACAAAATCAAAGTTATGATCTCAAGAATTGCTCTCTATATTGTCAAAAATGATTACAAACTGATAATGAACTGATAATGACCGTCCTTGAATGACCTCTCCTAAAAAAACCTAAAAAGCATTTATATAAATAATAAAATCCTTTGCCTAAGTTAACAGGGAAATATCCAAATCGGGCTTGACACTACATACGACCCTTAATAGGAATGTACAAGTCGTACCTTGTCTCATACATCCCTTGGCTTCTGCAGAATTTGTTAAGTGTTGGCCTCTAGTACAACTCGTAACATGATCCCATGAGTCGTACAATCAAGTGGTTTGATACTGAGAACTCTGGCATCTTCTAAAGATTTCTACGAATATTTTGGTACGCCTCGTACCTTGCTCTTACGACTCATATCAGCTTGTTTTAACATGATGTCAAGTCCCAAAAATATTTGAAGTTCTCCATGGCTCCTGGTATAGGTCGTAGGTAGATTCTATGATCTATAATTGCTACATATACCAGGAGACTTCAAATGTGCAAATTTCTCTGGAGTTTTTTACGACTCAAGTTACGGCTTGTACCAGGGTGGTACAGCTCGTACTGAGAGTCGTACTTTGTCTTTGCCTTGTACCAATCCTCTGGGATTTTCCACGATTCTCAATACAACTCGTACAATCTCGGTACGGCTCATACTGATACCGTACTTGGCCCAAAATCTGCAACTTTATGCATCTTTTGCACATTTTCACTCCAACACCTATTTTCCCTGAAAACAAAGTAAAAGCACTCATATCCATATAAACACACCTAAGTTCATGGTATTTTCCCAGTTTTAAGCACCGAAAGTGATGTAAACTCACAGCATATCAACACCTTCAACTTAATACTTTTGCATGTCCTCAGCCAAAGAAAACAAAACTAAAAATGATGCTTAACTAGAAAGTAAACCTAGAATACCTACAACCAACACAACAAAATTTGCACTATGAACCAGAACCAGCTATTGACCCTTTTTCTGTTCAAACTAAGTCAGCTATGTACACATGTAACCACATTCAATGATATACAGGGATCAAGATATGTCTTCCAACTATCAGCAGAGAATCGATCTATCACTAATGCTTTTCACACAGATAAATGGTAAAATTCAACACAAACCAGGTACCCTCACGGCAAAAGAAGTCCCCAACACTCACAGATATATAACAGCATGAACTTGGGACTAAACAAACGGGACTCTCACTCTCCCAAAGAGTTTCAAATATTGCACATCGGATACCATAGGCTTACCCTTATTTTCTCTACTTCGACTCTTCAAACAGCTAATCTAGGATCACTATAGGACTTTGCTCGGCTTGTAATGTAGGTTTCGGGTTGGGTATGGGAAATATGAAATTTTAGTGACTAAACCCTCCTTGGCACTACATACTTGTGGATTCACTTTACACCTTTTTACCCTATTTTCCACTTTTTCAACTTTTCCCCCCTTTTCTCCGTTTTTATGCAATATGTGAATGTGGTATATTTTCAACTTTTTCATTCATTTTTTCTCTTGTATTTTCTTTTAAATTCTTCTTTTTTAGCTCTTTTTTCTTTTCTTGTCACACCACACCTCATTTTTAACCATTTTTCCTTTCTTTTCCTTTTTCACCTCCCCACAGTCTATGTACCCCTACTATAACCATCCTCAACTTACGCATTTTGCCTGAGTTGAGGTATACAATGTCCAAGGAGGGACCAAGGCCAAAGTAGGTTCATTATAAAAAATGGATAAAGTTAATCGGTTAATCAAAGAAAAATGGTTAATTTAAGGCTCAAAATCGGGATCAAGGGATTCATCATCATTCGGTAGGATTTTTTAAGGATAAAGTGACTAATCAATCAATAAAAGCCTATGATTATCTCCTAACCAACCATCCTAAAGCCTATGCAAAGACCAACCGGGCAAGTTCTAGATCCTCTATGCAGTATTGAACTAGGTATATGACCTTACTCACTTATGGCACTGGTTTGCGTTTAATCTACATATCCAGTTCATGCACGGCTAAACTACAACTACTCATGATCATAATTTGAATGTCATATAAAGATCCATAAAAGTCATGCAATTGTAATTAAACTACACAGCTAACATCAAAAAAAATTTAACAGGGTCAATTTTTTTCAAAAACAACAAACTAGTGCATTTATTGGCTGCAAAGTAATTCTAAGCTATTTCTAATTAAACAAAAACAACCTAAACATGCGAGTTCTACTAGATAGCATGCCCAAGGTAAAAGAAACACGAAAATAAAATGTCATGAGCCAAACATAGGCGCGGATCGATACACGGGACAAACAACCCCGAGAGGCTCCAAGTCGACCTATGGCATGAACATGATAACGAAAGCTCAACATAATAAATTCAAAAAATCTAACATTTGAAATAGACGAAGTCTGAAAATGCAATAACATCTAAACAATGATAAGCATAATACTTATCCGAAACTAAATACATGCTATGTCTGATAAGCCTCTACATACTGATGAGTTGATAGGACAAGACCCCAACTAACTCACTAAAGACTGAAAATAAAATGAATACAAGCTGACAAAAGGGTCCTAGAAGGATGAGAACTCACCAAAAGGCTGAAAAATGCTAACTCTGAGGATCTGGCTAACCGCGGGAGTGAACTTGAATGTCCGAGACTGTATCATGAAACAATACAGCATAGAGTATACGGTTAGTATATGGAATGTACTGAGTATGCAAGGTAAGAAAAATCACTAAGTAAGTAAAACTGAAATCATGCATATCATAAAATATATTCAAAATAAGATTCTAAGAATAAGGCTTGCATGCTATTATCTGCCAACATGATTTAAACACGAATGAGTATCATAACTGATTAAAATGACCCAAAGATGCAACTAATAATCATAAGTAAAACTGAACTTTCGGTCAAACCTACTGAAAACATAATATCATATCTGATGAACATGCATAACTGGAAATCATGAGGAACAATGAGAGACTTTTCATATAACCGACATTACCATGATAGAGCTTACGTGGTCCCGACTATTACACTCAAGTGGGCAGAGTCGTCCAAAGGCTTGCCAGGGATAAGGGCGCTACATGGTATCGATATCAAGTTGAAGGCCCCTCAGGGGTAGGCAAAGCTCACAAGGGAGGTCCCAAATAATCTACACATACCTGCGTTGGCACGTAGTTTTGAGGCACAAGGTTGACTGAACCCTTAGCCTACTCGGTGCTCGACACACTCCCAAAAATATGTATACGCTCTCCATCGTTTTTCAATGAAGTTGAATCATAACATAATATACATAATTTGAAAACATAACATGAGAAGCCTCAGCTCAACCATACCACAAGCTGAAAAGTGGGAGTCTAGACTCCAAAATTATGTGGTAAGCTAATAACATGAAATTTAAGTAAATCATGAATCATACTTGATCATATGGGCTTGCCCAAACTTATACATGCTTTTAGATAGTCAAAATCATGAATATAAACATGGGTAATTCAAAATAATACTATCATCATATACACCTCATCATACTTGAAAACATAGATCATAATCTCAACCTTTCATTAACTTTCATAATTGGGCATCATAATTCAGAGACTTTGAAATCATGAATTTGTAATTAAAATCATCATAAAACATGTCCATGAATCTTAAAACAACATTAGAAACATGAATAGATGTTACCCATGATAGATACTTATAAAATTTCACAAATTGGGTTTAAACCCCATAGATTCATTAACCTTGAATTACATGAATTAGAAGAGGATTTGGGCATGGGAGTGAAGGAATACTCCCATTCATAACCCAATATACCTAGGTACTTGGAATTTCACAACCCCTATTGAGAATCCAAGTGAATTAAGGAAGAGCCTAAAGAATCTTCTAGTTGATCTTCAATAGACTCCTTGATCTTTAATGCATGGAATGGGGAGGTGTAGAATAGGTTACGCACCCCTAAAACTCTTCTAACTGAGATTAAAATGACGTAATTTAGGACTTAGGAGCTTAGGAATTACGAAAACACTATTACTAAAATGCAGGAAAAAAACATACTGTCAGTCACCATGAGGGACACCACGACTCGTGGTGTACCTAACGACTCGTGGTGACCCAGTCATGATGAACACTACCCAAAATTTTAAACGTCCAACAAGCTCCTGACCATGACCAACTCCATGAGTCGTGGAGTCACTTCACGATCCGTGGCTGCCTCTCGTGGCATCTCCAGGAAATTAAACCTTAAACTATAGACCATTTTGACCATAACTCACTTAATGACTCATTGCCCTTACCACGACTCGTTGCTTCTCTCATGTTCACTCCCTAACCATGAGTTCCTGCCAATTCTCCCTTCACTTCACATGTCATTTGATGACTCGTGAAGTCTCCTCATGGGTCACTAGACGACACGTCCTGTGACCTGGTGCAAAATTTTCTATTTTCTCCGTTTGAACCCTCATGTATGATCTTAGGGCTTTCAGGGTATTACAATATCTCCCCTTGGGAACATTCGTCCTCGAATGTGAATGAACATACCAAAAAGCTAGCAAAGAACTAACATCTCAAAATATTGAAAATCTAAAGATGAAAATTGACAAAGTGACTGCCCCCGAACTGAAAAACATGACTAAACTGAATTCATGAATCACACATACATACATTGACATAAAAGAAATTGGAACACATAAACTAAACATGAAACTGAATATAGTACTGAGGAGGAAACTGGTACCTCAAGCTAGAACTAAACCGGAAGGAAATAGATGCGGGTATTTAGCCATCATATCAGCTTCGACTTCCCGCATAGCTCTCTCAACATGTTGGTTTCTCCACAAAACCTTTACTGAAGCTACCTTTTTGTTTCTTAGCTTCCGAACCTGACGATCAAGTATTTCAACCAGAACCTCCTTATATCTAAGGCTATCCTTCACACCTATACTCTCTACTAGAACAACCAAAGCCATATCACCCATGCACTTCTTTAGAAGCGACACATGGAAAACTTATGTACTGAAGCCAATTTCAAAGGCAACTCTAAATCATAGGGCACCTTGCCAACTCGTCTCACAATCCTATACAGGCCAATACAACGGGGACTAAGTTTCCCTTTTTTTCTGAACCTCATCACTCCCTTCATGGGAGACACCTTCAAAAGCACCTAATCATCAACTTCGAACTCAAGTTCTCTCCTCCTCACATCCACATAGGACTTTTGGCGACTCTGAGTTATTTTAAACCTTTACCTGATAAGCTGAACTTTCTTCATAGCCTCATGAACTGAATCTATCCATATCAACATAGCTTCACCGACTTCGAACCAACCAATAGGTGATCTACACCTCCCCCCATAAAGAGCCTCAAACGGAGCCATCTGAATGTTGGAATTGTAGTTGTGGTTATACGCAAATTCAATGAGAGGTAAATGATTATCCCAACTACCCTTGAAATCAATCACACATGCTCTCAACATATCCTCAAGATTTTGAATGGTCCGTTCAACTTGACCGTCTATTTGTGGGTAAAAAGCTGTACTAAGCTTGACTTGAGTGCCAAGTCCCTTCTGAAATAATTTCCAAAATTAGAAGGTAAACTAAGTAACTCTATCTAATATGATGGAAAAGGCCAGTCCATGCAACCAAACTAACTCCCAAATATACAATTTAGCATAATCCTCTATTTAGTCGGTAGTCTTGACGGGTATAAAATGAGCATCTTTGGTCAACCGATCCACAATCACACATATGGAGTCATACTGTCGACGAGTACGAAGAAATCCTATAATGAAGTCCATATTGATTTCCTCTCATTTCCAAGTAGGGATACTAATGTCTTAAAGCAAACCTCCAGATCTTTGATGCTCAACTTTCACCTGTTGACAATTTGGACACTTTGCCACAAACTCTACTATGTCCCTCTTCATGCCATTCCACCAATAGACTTTTCGTGGGTCACGGAACATCTTGGTGGCACCTGGATGTATAGAATATCTGGAACTATGATCCTGATGCAACATCCATTCCCTCAAGTCATCAACACCCGAAACACACAAATGACCTTGATATCATAGTACTCCATCTCCCCCATGGGAGAAAACCTCCACCTTCTGATTCTGAACAGCTTCCTTCAACTTTACCAAAATAGGATCCTCATTTTGTCTAGCCTTGACTTCGGTCACCTAGGAAGATTCTGATCCATTCTGAACAATGACACCACCATCTATTGAGTCAACAAGATGAACTCCTAGTCGTGCAAGTCAATGCACATCCTTCACTAACTCTTTCCTCTCCTCATCTATATGGGACACACTCTCCATGGAAAGCCTACTAAGAGTGTGTTCCAATACATTGGCCTTGTCAGGATGGTACAAGACACTTATATTGTAATTTTTAAGAAGCTCTAACCACCTTCTTTGACGTAGATTTAGATCCTTCTGGGTAAACGCGTACTGTAGGCTTTTGTGGTCCGTAAACACATCGACATGGACCCTGTATAGATAGTCTCCAAATCTTCAAGGCAAATACTACCACCGCCAACTCAAGGTCGTGAGTCAAATAGTTCTTTTCATGGACTTTCAACTGGCTGGAAGAATAGGCTATAACCTTACCGTGTTGCATTAATCCACAACCAACACTGATCCTTGAGGCGTCACAATAAACCACAAACCCACTAGTACCCTTAGGTAGAGTCAACACTGGCGCTAAGGTGAGTCAAGTCTTCAACTCTTGGAAACTCTTCTCACAGGCATCTGACCATTGAAACTTCACTTTCTTCTTGGTCAACTTAGTCAACGGCACTGCAATGGATGAAAATCCTTCCATGAAACTCCAGTAGTAACTAGCCAAGCCCAAGAAACTCCTAATATCTGAAAGGACTCACTGATCTAGGACAATTCTTCACAACTTCTATTTTTTTAGAGTTCACATGTACACCCTCACTCGACACCACATGACCCAAAAATGCTATCGAGTCCAACCAAAACTCACACTTGCTGAATTTAGCATACAGCTGGCGATCCTTAAAAGTCTGTAGCACCACC
>JACEIK010000731.1:72207-89561 GCA_018107945.1 Datura stramonium
GTTATTATGATCATGTTTCCTATAAATTTAAGTATTTCAAGTATGATTGAAATTATGGGCAATGCCCACATGTCGCTTATGATTTATGAACTATGATTTTTGCCGATCCACGGGCCCAATTCCATGGCTAGTAATACGAATTCTCAAGCATGTTATGATTATCATGACTTAACTAGCCATGCATGTCATGTATGAATTTTTATGAGCACGTTGCATGTTTTGGGAGTAGTACTTAACACCTAGTAGGTTCGGGGCTCAGGTTATGCCCCTAATCTCAGAACTACGTGCCAGGTTAAGTTTGTGACGTCCTCAGTGACTGTCCCTTTTACCCTACGGGGCTTTCACGAGTGATATCACGCCTTTCATGGTTCATACCCTTGGCAAGGTATGAACGGCCTCCTAACTAGGCTTACAAGTCGGGCTCCATGTGTGCTCATATGGGGTATGTCGGTTATAGAAATCTCTCACTGTTCCTCATTGAATTAATGCATGTATGATTATGTTCTTTTGGCTCAAGTTATGTTTTATGAAATATTTTTATCTCATGTTGTGACTGTGGCAGGTTTACGAATATTTTGAAAATTTTGAGCCTTATGATATACTTATGATTTCAGTCTTTATGATCATGATGTCCCCACTCCTATAACTTTTTTTTAAGTATTGTCTTGCATACCTCGCATACTCAATACATTCCAAGTACTGACCCTCATATTTTCCATGTTGTATTGTTTTATGTTACAGGATCTGGTTCGCAGGTTCAGCTTCGTTCTTAGCTTGCTCTCAGTTCTCAGTGGTGAGTCCTCATGATTTGGGTGCTTCATGTTCAGATTTTTGTTTTCAGAATGTTGGGGTTAGTTGGGGTCTTGTCCCTTCAACCCGTCTATTATGATTAGAGGCTTTCAGTCCTAATTGTAGTATTTTTACGCTTGGATCATGTACTCTTATTTCTTATATATCATGTCACAGTTTTATTTAGTTCATGACTATTAAGCTAATTCTTCCGCTTTATGTGAATGGTTTAGTTATATGCTCATGCCATGGGTTGACTTGGGGTCCCTTGGGGCTCCTTGTTCCATGTCTATGATTGGGGTGTACTCTCGGGTCGTAACAAGATTGCATGCTTTAAGTTTTATTTTAAATTTTCATAAAAATGCTTTGATGTTATTACTTTAAATTTCCGTTGTGGTTGTTATACCCAGAATTCTAGTGAATGATAGACCAGGGATTGACTTGGGGTCACTTGTGTCTTCAAGTACCGTGTTACGTCCAAAGTATAGGCTCGGGGCGTGACAAGATGTGTATAATGAAAGTATGATTTTGAATTACCCATGCCCATGTTCATGTTTTAGAATGATCAAGTCTATGTCAAGCATGTTTAAGTATGGGGAAAGCCTGTATGATCAAGTATGTTTCATGATTTATCTAAACTTCATGTATTAGCTTACCACATGGATCTTGGAGTCTAGACTCCCACTATTTTCAGCTTGTGGTATGGTTTGAGCCTAAGGCTTCTCATGTTATGATTTCAGATTTATGCATGTATGTTATGAGTTAGCTTCATCACTAGACGATGGTTCATCTTCGTCGAAAAATGATAGAGAGAATATGCATGTTATTGGGAGTAGTGTCTAGCACCGAGTAGGCTAAGGGTCTATCAATCCTATGCCTCAGAACTTCGCGCCAATGTAGGTATATTCAGATTATTTGGGACCTTCCTTGTGAGCTTCCCCTGCTCCCAAGGGGCCTTCATCTTGATATCTATATCATGGTACCTTCCTTAGCCCTAGCAAGGCTTTAGACGGCTCTGCCCACTTGAGTGTAATAGTTGGGACCACTTAAGCTCTATCGTGGTAATGTCAGTTATAAGACGAGTCTCCCATTGTTCCTTATGATTTCAGTTATGCTTCATGTTACTATGTTTCCAGCAGGTTTGACCCAATGTTCAGTTTTACATATGATTATTAGTTCTTAGCTCTTGGTCATTCGATTCAGTTATGATATTCAGTAATGTCTAAATCGTGTTTTTAGATAATAGCATGCAAGCGCTACTCTCAGACTCTTATAATGAAATATTTTGTGCTATGCATGATCTCTGATTTTACTTACTTAGCAGTTTTACTTACCTTAAATACTCGGTACATTTCACGTGTTGGCGCATATCTATGTTGTATTGTTTCATGATACAGGCTCAGATATTCAGGTTCAGTCCTGCCATTAGCCAGATCCTCAATGATACCGCTTTCCAACTAGAGTTGGTGAATCTTCATCATTCGAGGACCCTTCTTTTCAGTTGTATTTCAGTATTTTCAGTTTCAGACTTTAGTGAGTTAGTTGGGGTCTTTTCCCATCAACTCATCAGTAGTAGAGGCTTATCAGTCATAGTATGTATTTCAGCTTCAGGCTTGTGTATGTATTCAGATATTCGTGTTATCAGATTTTTAGACTTTCGCTATGTTATATATGTTAGATTTTCGCATTTCATAATGTTGAGCATAGATGTTATGTTCATGCCATGGGTTTACTTGGAGCCTCTCGGGGTTCTTTATCCCGTGTCTCGTTCTGGGCCTATGTTCGGGTTGTGACAAACTTGGTATCAGAGCATTAGGTTTTGAGGTGTCCTAGGGTGTCTGAAAGCCGCATTTAGTAGAGTCTTTTTATGGGTGTGAAGTGCGCCACACTTATGACGATGAGGCTAAAAAATGTTTAATAAATATTCCCTTCTTTCATTATCCATGTCGTGCGATGAAATGTCTCTCTATCCTTCTAACTCATGTTATATGCATTTGTAAAGTCATGCCTCCTTGCTGAGTTAGCAGAAGAATATATGGAAATGAAAATGGCCACGAGAACGACAATGGGGATGGGCACCAGCAGGCCTCACCAGCCCTCGAGGATCATGTATCAGAGCAGGTTTCCCACGCAGAGTTCAGGACAGCCATACAGATGCTAGCTCAGGCTTTGACCGCACAGGTCAACCAACAGGCGGTAGCACATGTCCCTCATAACGGGAATGTGGCAGCGGCGAGAGTCAAAGATTTTTTGAGGATGAACCCTTCGGAGTTTCTTGGGTCAAAAGTGGACGAGAATCCACATGAGTTTATTGATGAGGTTCTGAAGATCACCCAGATCATGGGGGTGACTGGGGAGGAGTACGCGGATCTAGCCTCGTATCAGTTGAAAGCGGTTGCACACATCTGGTTCAAGAAATGGAAGGATAGCAGGGTAGTTGGAGAAGGCCCTATTGGTTGGGAGGAGTTCCATATAGCATTTCTAGATAAGTTCTTCCCTCGTGAGATGAGGGATATTAAAGCAGCTGAGTTTGTGAACCTGAAGCAAGGTAAGATGAAAGTCTAGGAGTATGCAGAGGTAACTCGCTTGTCCAAGTATGCACTTGAGATTGTGACAGATTAGAGAGCCCGAGTAAGTCGGTTCGTGCATGGGATAACAAACTATTTGGTCAAAGATTGCCGAAATGCGATGCTTCATCAGGACATTGACTTCCCCCGGATAGTTCCGTACACCCAGCAGATAGAGGTGGTATAGGTGAGTGAGCAGGAGAGAGAGGCCAAGAGGGCCAGGACTGATATCTTTGGGTTCTCCCAGCAGAGACTTGGAGGTAGGCACTGTCAGCAGTCCCACCAGAGATCTTCTGCCCCAATGTCGTCAGCTATAAGTGTGCCATCCAAGTCTAGGCGTGACCAGAGGGGAAAAGCATCAGGCTCTAATGGTTAAGGTAGTAGTCCCACAAAGTTCAGCATTTCGGAATGTGGCAAGTGTGGTCGGAGACACACGGGTCAGTGTTTGACAGGTTCAGGTGCTTGTTTCAGGTGTGGGAATCCTGGACATATACTCAGAGATTATCCTGCAGCTAGAAAGGGCCATGATAGGGTGGAGGCCCAGCCTCCAGTTCAGTAGCTCCCCCAGCCCAGTAGGGGGCATCTACTAGTGATGGTGGTGCTCAGCGCCTGAACAGATTTTATGCCCTAGCATCTCGTCAGGAGCAGGAGGTCTCCCCAGATGTAGTCACTAGTATGTTACGAGTATTCCACCTTGATGTATATTCATTGTTAGATCCGGGGGCTACTTTATCTTTTATGACGCCCTATGTTGGTAGTAGTTTTAGAGTTAGTCCCGAAATCCTATCAAAATCCTTCTCAGTATCTACTATAGTCGGCGATTCAGTTATGGCTCGACGGGTATATAGAAATTACCCTATCACAGTCCTTCAGAAAGTCATCTCAACAAATTTAATAAAGCTAGCCATGACAAATTTTGATGTTATCTTTGGCATGGATTGGCTACATGCATGTTATGCCTCAGTAAATTGTAGAACCCGTTTGGTAGAGTTGCGATTTTTGGGTGAGCTAGTCCTAGAGTGGAAGGGTAGTTCAGTTGTGCCTGTAGGTCGCTTCATTTTCTACCTTAAGGGCAGAAAGATGATATCTAAGGGTTGCGTGTATCACCTAGTTAAGGTTAAGGATGCTACATCCGGAACCCCGACCATTCAGTCAGTTCCTGTAGTGTGCGAATATCCAGAAGTGTTTCCAGATGATTTACCGAAAATTCCTCTTGAGCGGGAGATCGACTTTGGTATTGAATTTCTTTATGATACGCAGCCTATATCTATTCCTCCTTATATAATGGATCGAGCTGAGCTAAAGGAGTTGAAGGAGCAGTTGAAGGATCTCTTAGAAAAGGGTTTCATCAGACCAAGCAAATCCCCGTGGGGTGCACCAGTGCTCTTTGTCCGAAAGAAGGATGGTTCCTTTCATATGTGCATTGACTATCAACAATTGAACAAGGTCACAATCAAGAATAGTTATCCTCTCCCAAGGATTGATGATTTGCTTGACCAGCTTCAGGGTACTAAGTGCTTTTCAGAGATAGACCTCAGATCCGGATACCACCAGCTTAGGGTTCGGGAGAGTGACATCCCAAAGACAACCTTCAGGACTCGGTATGGTCACTATGAGTTTGTAGTTATGTCTTTTGGACTAATGAATGCTCCTGCAACTTTTATGGATTTGATGAAGAGAGTGTTCAAGCCATATTTGGATATGTTCATGATTATGTTCATAGATGACATTCTCATATACTCTAGGAGCAAGAAGGAGCATGCCGCTCATTTGAGGGTGGTGCTACAGACTCTGAAGGATCACCAGTTATATGCTAAATTCAGCAAGTGTGAGTTTTGGCTAAACTCAGTAGCATTTTTGGGTCATTTGGTGTCAACTGAGGGGGTACATGTTGACTCTCAAAATATAGAAGCGGTGAAGAATTTTCCTAGACCTGTCAGTCCTTCGGATATTCGAAGTTTCTTAGGTTTTTCTAGTTATTATCGGAGGTTGTTAAAGGTTTTTCATCCATTGCAACACCATTGACTAAGTTGACCCAGAAGAAAGTGAAGTTTCAATTGTCGGAGGCTTGTGATAAGAGCTTCCAAGAGTTGAAGACTCGAGTCACCTGAGCACCGGTGTTGATCCTACCTAAGGGTACTGATGGGTTTGTGGTGTATTGTGACGCTTCGAGGATCTACCTTGGTTGTGTATTAATGCTGCACGGTGAAGTTATAGACTATGCTTCCGGGCAACTGAAAGTCCATGAAAACAACTATCCGACTCATGACCTCGAGTTTGCAACAGTAGTATTTTCCTTGAAGATTTAGAGATACTATATGTACGGGGTCCATGTGGATGTGTTTATGGACCACAAAATCCTACAGTAGTATGTGTTTACTCAAAAGGATCTGAATCTACATCAGAGGAGGTGGTTGGAGCTTTTGAAGGATTATGATATGAGTGTTCTTTATCATTCAGGAAAAGGTAATGTGGTGGCAGATCTCTTATCAGGCTTTCTATGGAGAGTGTGTCCCATGTAGGAAAGAGTTAGTGAAGGATGTTCCTCGGCTCACACGACTAGGAGTTCATCTTGTTGACTCAACAGATGGTGGTGTCATTATTCAGAATGGATCAGAATCTTCCTTGGTGACTGAGGTCAAATCTAGACAAGACAAGGATTCGATTTTGGTAAAGTTGAAGGAAACCGTTCAGAATCAGAAAGTGGAGGTCTTCTCCCAAGGGGGATATGGTGTGCTATGATATCATGGTTGTTTGTGTGTACCGGGTGTGGATGACCTGATGGTCAGGTCGAGAGAACCACTTATACTCTGGAGTGAGAAGACCTCCACTCACACCCGGTTCACCTGCAAACAGATGGTCAGGTCGAGAGAACCACTCGACTCTGGAGGATATGTTGAGAGTGTGTGTGATTGATCTCAAGGGTAGTTAGGATGATCATTTGCCTCTCATTGAGTTTGCATATAACAACAACTACCATTCCAACATTCAGATGGCTCCGTTTGTGGCTCTCTATGGGCGAAGGTGTAGATCGTCATTGGATAGTTTGAGGTTGGTGAAGATACATTGATAGGACCAGATTCAGCTCATGAGGCTATGGAGAAGGTTCAACTTATAAGGGATAGGTTGAAAACAGCTCAAAGCTGTCGAAAGTCCTATGATAATGTGAGGAGGAGAGAACTTGAGTTTGAAGTTGATGATTGGGTGTTTCTGAAGGTGTCTTCCATGAAGGGAGTGATGAGGTTCGAAAAGAAATGGAAACTCAGTCTCTGTTATATTGGTCCGTACCAAATTGTGAGATGTGTTGGAAAGGTGGTCTATGAGTTGGAGTTGCCCTCAAAATTAGCTTCAATTCATCCAGTTTTTCATGTATCGCTCTTAATGAAGTGTTTGGGTGACCCGACTCTAATTGTTCCGACGAAAATCGTAGGTGTGAAGGATAGACTTAGTTATGAGGAGGTTCTAGTGGAAATACTAGATTGTTAGGTTAGAAGTCTAAGAAACGAAGAAGTATCTTTAATAAAGGTTTTGTAGAGGAATCAACATGTTTAGGGAGCTACGTGGGAACCCGAAGCGGATATGATGGCTAAATACCCACGTCTATTCCCTTCCGACTCAGTTTCAGCTTGAGGTATTAGTTTCCTCCCTAGTACTCTATTCAGTTTCATGATCAGTTCATGTGCCCCAGTTTCTTTCATGTCAATTTATGTATGATTTATTGATGAATTCAGTTCAGTCATGTAATTCAGTCTGGAGTTAGTCACTCCGTCAGGTTTTAGCTCTAAATGTTCAGTAGTTGATATGGCAGTTGCATTACTCAATTTTTCAGTATGTTTACCCATATTCGAGGATGAATGTTCCCAAGGGAGAGATATTGTAATACTCCAAAAGACCTAAGGTCAGACCCAAGAGTTTAAACAGAGAAAATAAGATTTTCTGCACTAGGTCACAGGATGAGTCGTCCAGTGACCCGTAAGGTGCACCACGAGTCGTTAAGTGACTTGTGGGGAGGGGGTGGATTTATTTGGACTTTTGGGTTTTTAGTTGACCACATGTGAGACCACGAGTCATGGTCACCACCACGAGTCGTCAAGTGGGTCTTGGTCAGTGGTTGGCTTAAAGGTTGAAGGTTTCTAGCATTGATCCTAGTGATTTATCACCATGAGTCGTAGGGTACACCACGATTCATGGTGTCCCTCGTGGTGACTAGTAAAGTGGAGGGATACCAGTGATAGAAAAGACAGGCAGGCCACGACTCGTTCCTCAAGCCCCGATTCGTCTAGTCCCTCCTTGGGACTGATAGAGTGTATTTTCCTGCGAATTTATTAAGGATATTTTCATAATTTCTAAGTTCCTAAGACCTATACTACGTCGTTTTAAGCTCATAAAAGGGTTTTTTAAGAGGGTTAAGCTAACTCTAACCCATTCTCTTCCATGCATGCAAACTTAGTGGTTTCTAAGGGTGATCAAGCCTACATTCATCAAGTTCTTTCCTAAATCCCATTGGGCTTTCAAGAGGGTTTGTGAAATCAGATTTCTAAAGATATGAAGGGTTATGAATGGGTGTATTCATCCACACCCATGCCCAATCTCCCTTCAATTTCATGAAAATTCTAGTTGATTAATCTATGGGGTTTTAACCCAACATGTGAATTCTCTAAGTATCAATCATGGGTATGATCTATACATGTGGGTTATGAATGGGTGTATTCATCCACACCCATGCCCAATCCCCCTTCAATTTCATGAAAATTCTAGTTGATGAATCTATGTGGTTTTAACCCAACATGTGAATTCTCTATGTATCAATCATGGGTATGATATATACTTGTATCTAATGTTAAATTATGATTCATGGAATATTTTACAATATTTTCAATTACAAATTATGTTTTCAAGTTTTTAAAATCATGATGCCCACCCATGGAAGTTCATGAAAGTTGAGATTTACGATATATGTATTCAAGCATGATGAGATGTATATGATGAAAGTATGATTTCAAATTATCCATGTCCATTTTCATATTTTCGAATGATCAAGTCTATGTCAAGCATGTTTAAGTATTGCACATGCTCATATGATCAAGCATGTTTCATAATATATCTAAACTTCATGTATTAGCTTACCACATGGATTTTGGAGTCTAGACTCCCACTATTTTCAGTTTGTGATATAGTTTGATCCCAAGGCTCCTCATATTATGATTTTAGATTTATGCATGTATGTTATGAGTCAGCTTTGTCACTAGACGATGGTTCATCTTCATTGAAAAATGATGGAGAGCATATGTATGTTTTTGGGAGTAGTGTCTAGTACCGAGTAGGCTAAGGGTCTGTCAACCCTATTCCTCATAACTACGCACCAACGTAAATATGTTCAGATTATTTGGTACCTCCTTTGTGAGCTTCCCCTGCCCCTAAGGAGCCTCCAACTTGATATCAATATCATGGTAGCGTCCTTAGCCCTGACAAGGCTTTGGACGGCTCTACGCACTTGAGTGTAATAGTTGGGACCATGTAAGCTCTATCGTGGTAATGTCGGTTATAAGATGAATCTTCCATTGTTCCTCATGATTTCAGTTATGCATGTTCATCAGTCATGTTACTACATTTTCAGTAGGTTTGACCCAATGTTCAGTTTTACTTATGATTATCAATTTTCAACTTTGGGTCATTCGATTCAGTTATGTTTAGATCATGTTTTCAGATAATAGCATGCAAGCGCTACTCTCAGACTCTTATTATGAAATGTTTTATGATATGCATGATCTCTGATTTTACTTACTTAGCGGTATTACTTACCTTACATACTCGATACATTCCACGTACTGACGCATACTCTATGCTATATCGTTTCATGATACAGGCTCAGATATTCAGGTTCAGTCCCGCCGTTAGCTAGAACCTTAGTGATACCGGTTTCCATCCAGAGTTGGTCAGTCCTCATCTTTTAAAGGCCCTTCTTTTCAGTTGTATTTTCAGTATTTTTAGTTTCAAACTTTAGTGAGTTAGTTGGGGTCTTGTCCCATTAGCTCGTCAGTAGTAGAGGCTTATTAGACATAGTATGTATTTCAGTTTCAGCCTTGTGTATGTATTCAGATATTTGTGTTATCAGATTTTTAGACTTTTGCTATGTTATATATGTTAGATTTCCACATTTCAGAATGTTGAGCTTATATGTTATGTTCATGCCATGGGTCGACTTGGAGCCTCTCGGGATTTTTATCCCATGTCTCGATCCAGGCCTATGTTCGGGTCATGACACACTCAATTAGGGTATTCAACAAGGAAGATTAAAATATTTAAGGTCCAGAGACCAACATACACATTACAGTCCTACATATATGCATACCATTATGAAAAGTCTAACTCCTAAATCATAACCTACCTAGATTGGAGGTTTCGAGTGATAATCGCTCTGCTAAAGCCTTTCCTTTCCTCAACGCCTCTGAATGTTCAAAGTTTAAACACAATAGATTAAAACAATTCAATAGTATATTACCAAAACAAGGGTTTTGAGAATTCAAACCCACCCTATTCTACCCATTATCACAAACCACTTCATTTCCCATGGATTAATTCTTTAGCATTTCTCTTAAACCCTCTTTAAGGCTAATTTTAGGGGTAAAGTCCCAATTTCACCTAGTTCTAGGTCTCAATTTCCACATGAATCATGTTCTATAAGAACTACACCTTAGGGAGTGATTGTTGCTCCCTTTTAAACTTAGAAATCAACACCCATTAGTTCCTCATTATTCAGCCCTTGTTCTACCAACCTAGGGTTCTCTTACTAGAAAAATCACCATTAGGGTCCCCCAATGATTCATAGGTGTTAAGGAATAACCATTAGGGTCCACCATATGAGAAGTTGAGTTTCTTACCTTGAGAAGGAAAATTGAACTACTCTAGGGGAAAATCGGCTCTAGCTCTTGGAAATTCATGCTTTGGAAATAATAGGAGTATAACCCATGAAATCCCAGTTAAAACTCATTTTCTGATTTCCGTCGTCCGCTGCAATGGACCCGCTATGGTGATCAGGACATCGCTACGACGGATCCAATGGTTATTCTCCAGGTCTGTTACAGCGAGAATCCGACCGTCATGGCGGTCTCGCTGCAGCGGAAATCCCACCACTGCAGCGGTCTTCCATAACCAGTAGCTCCCAATCCTGTTGTTACCCCACTCCCTAATTCAAAATTTTCCACTATATCTCACAACAACACCTTTCTATCCACAATCTGGGCCAGCTAGGGTGTTCCCAACTCATTCCCCTCGTTATGACGTACGGGTCATTACAGGTCAAGGCGATCTTAAAGCACCTCGCTCCGAGCACCAGGACACCCTAGTCAATCAGGACGGACATTCTAGAGTTCTCCTTCCTTAGCAGGTTCGAGGAGGGAGCGATCGGTGATTCCAGTGATGGCAGTGATAAGGCCTTTAGTTAGGTAGGCTCGTGGTGTTCCCTTTCCCCTGCTTCCTTTTTTATTAATCTGATTTGGGTGTTCCCCATTTGAGAATTGTAAGACAATCTTATTTTTCCTTTCCTGTTTTTCAAATACTCTTCTTATTTGTCATTTGCTGTACAGGTGCCCATTTGGCATCCAAATAACAATGGCCCTTTTTGGCCCTTTTTCCATTATATTTTTCGTTGTTTGTCTATATTCGTATTTGCTTATTTTCATTGCACTCATATACTATTGTTTCTTAAAACGGGGGTTTTTATTTATTGAGATTATACCTAGTAGTTGTCCATCAATCTCTTTTCCACTGCAGCGGACCCGCCATAATGGTCCCTTACTCGCTGCAATGAGGCATCCTTCGTTGCAGCGAACTCACTACGCATAACACTCGCTAAGTTGAATACCCGTAGGAGTTTTTGTCCTTCTGATCAATCTTAAGTCAATTCCACCCACCAATTTATCTCGCATCTTCTAAAGTTCACATTGTCATATACCATTTGGGCCTATCGAGATACCAATGGAATCCTCCAAATACCAACTGAACTCAACCCAGGCAACCAACATACTCAGACAGCACAATGAGAAACAAACAAAGTGAAAACTTTCTAGATGTTTTATAGCTTCCTGAAGATTAGATGTGGACGTCTACACACCAATCCGCAAGAGTCTACTCGACATTTCTCTTGTACTTATGATTTTAGTAACCTAGATGCTCTGATACCAACTTATAACGACCTGAATGGGCGAGTCATGCAGGCACTATATCGACTCTAGCTCGATAGGAGAACCCCTCTTTAACCAACGTATAAAATAATTTAATACTAAAAAAATTAAACAAAACGAAATATTTCTAAATTTAATCCTTTACTAAACCATGACCTTCCCAAGATCTAGTCTAGACAGGTACAAGATCTCTAAGTAGAATACCAACAAAATAAACTGACACAGCTTCGTCTACGGAGAGAATGCGAAAGCTGATGCTGAGTACTTCACACCATTCATGAAAATTCAAACTTGCCACAACCTACACCCAAAAAGGTGTAGGAAGATAGTATCAGTACACTACACATACCCGTAAGCATCATCATCTGACTAGAATTAGTTCACGCAATAGTATATAATCAACATGCAATCAATTAACCAATTCTAACAACAACTCCGACTTATAATTATATCCTGTCAAGTTCATCAACCAATTCATTAATTCATATAACTCAAACAATATTCATATACCTGTGCCCCAAACTTTAGCCATCAATTACACACCTCTATTCTATCTTCTTATCTCACTGCAGGCGATACTTAAACGCTGCAGCAGTTTCACAACAGCAGTATTTCGCTCACTGCAGCGATTCCCTATCTAGGCAGTAGCCCTGTTTCACTGACCTTTTCCTTTTTCAACCTACCATTTAAACATTATGAACACGTCTTATTCATTCATACCCCATTTTTTATTAACTAGGTCTGTTCCAATCATTCCAGACTCATTTATTGACTCAACACTACTAACTAACCCTTTTCAATTCCTACTCCTTTACCCGTTCTCCGATATTATACCAAGATCAGCTACCTCCTAGTTAATTACTACCATTATTAAATCAATCATGTTACCCTTCTACAACTAACAGTGACCATATTAAACAAGCATTAAATCACAATATTAAATAAATAACTCAAGTATTCAATAAGAAAAACATTAAACCATACGATTGGAGTTATGTTCTCCAAAAATAAGGGTACACGCATATACCTACACCTCCACAATTGCACATTGTTCCATTCAATACCAAAACTGCATCATGCAGTACCATACCTGCATCATAGCATCATTTATCATCCAATACTGTATCGTCTCATCATTGTATCCCACGTATCCTGCCTGAATCATTTCGATATATCATGTATCACATCTGCATATCTATTATTTGTCACTCGTATGCGTACTTATTCTGATCCTTGTCTCACAATCGTATGTATATCATATCATACCTGTATAAATCTCTATCTCACAGTCAAACCATCGGTGATATGCCAGTCACATGGCTCCATCACATTACTATACACACATGCCAGAGGGTTTTATGTTTGTCCTTCCATTCATGACGTGTAGGGAACTCTAGAAATTCATGTACTCTACACCCAGCCATATGAAATATCATCATACCTGTATAAGTACTCATATCCATACACCCAGCCATATGAATATTAAGCCATACTTGTCTATGTACTCCTCTCATATTGCTTGCCTGAATGCTCACCTCGGGCATGAACCACTCATATTTGAGTATTTCTGCAGATGCTTGATCGTACAAATTTGCTCGTCCGGATAATCACCTCGAACACGAGCCTCTCATCTCAAAATAAGGATGTCTCATTCTTCCATCTAAACATGCCTCCTTGTTTTCTCACTTGGTTACCACGATTCCACCCATAGTTTCCGAAGAAATATATCACAATTCAATTCACTTAACAAAATTTCATTCAACAATGAGAATTAATCAATACAATCTACAACATAATCATAGTTTGAGACCATTTCACAAATCAATTATTCATTAAATTACCCCATTCCTAAAATCATTCAAAATGCGGTGCAAACTGGCTTGCTTGATCGATTAGGCCTCGCTTCGGCGGGATCACTGTCACGACGGCAATCTCGCTACAACGGTTATAGTGTCGTTGCATACTGCTTAGGCAGTATTTTGACCAAGCTCTCCCCTTAGATTTCTTTTATTGTGTTACTTCACAGTCAGCTCACCTACTAAGCATCTCCATATTAACCACTCCCTTCTGACAAACTACCCTTCTTTCATGTGGAGCAACAATCAATTCAACATGTGACATAAGAATCACAAACACATAAACTATCACAAGTGAACTATTAGCTCATTAATCCATACGAATGCATGGACCGTCCGAACACCTACACCCATGACTATATTCTGGTCCCTTATTCGGGGCATACCATAGAAGTAGCCCTTAAGGATTTTCAACTAAGATGAAAACCCAACGGTCTAGACTCAAAACTCTTCATACCCATGTAATTGCATAATACGATAACTTTATCACCTCTTTCTTATTTGTCCTGATTACTTACCTCTCATGTTAACTACTGACTATACATGGATATACGTGGCTAATTGTGATTAGCAGGATAACTATGAATTACTTATGAAGAAGAATATAGAAATGCTTACCTTAACTCTTGGAAGTGTTTATCAATAAAGAAACTTGTTTTCTAGATTTTCCTCCCCAACTTTATGCCTTAATGTAATACCCCCAGAAATTTCTATGACTAGACTCTAGATTTAAAACTTGATCATGCAGAAAATTGAGAAAAGACTTCAATACGAGTCACAGTATGACTCGTACAATCATGGTACAAGCCATACCTGGACTCGTAACATGTGGGTTGGAGGAAAACAGTAAATGTGATTGGAGGAATCACGAGTGCATGTTATGACTCGTACCAAGATGGTATGGATCATACTGACCAGTCGTGAATAAGTTCAGAGAAATTCATCAAGGAAATCATGGGTAACCACGAGTCATGGTACGACTCATTGTATGTTGGCACGGACTGTACACTGAGTTGTGAATTGAGTCAAAGGAGTGTTCAAGAGGAAATCATGGGCCGAGGTATGACTCGTAGGTTACCTGTACGAATCGTATAAGGCTTCGATGGAAAACTTCAGAGAAATGGTATGAAGCAAGGTCCCTAACCAAGAGTGAAGGTATGGGAAGTAGGATCATGGTAGGACTCGTAGGTTGAGATACCACCTGTCGGGAAGAAATTTTAAAGTAGTTTATAGGGGTATTTTTGTAAGCTCCCATTATTATAATGCCTAAGCTATGTCGTTTGGGGTTCTTTTAGAGGGGAATTAAGGGGGGAGGTTAACCGATTCTTCTTCTCATTCTCTCTCAAACTCTATGAAACAGTACGAAGAAAACACATGCATCTTAGAGAAAAAGGTAGGCATACAATTTTCCTTCTTAGATTTCTCAAAGTTTCTCTCAGGAATTCTACTACAGCTATGTGGGATTCCAGCAAGGGAATTTCTCTCACCCTTGTTTCTCAAATTCTTTACAGCAATCTCCTTTGTTCCATCCCTTTAGAATATCGAAACTAGGGTTTCCCTTAAAATAGTTTGTGAATTCCTTTATTATGATAATTCTTGAGTTTTTCCTAGATTATTATCAGTTGTAATTCATGTTTGGTATTTCATTTCATACACTATTATTTTTTCCCTAATCTTCAGATGTGATTTGAGTGGGACTTGCATATGTGAGGATTCAGACATGAATATTATTTGTCAGCATAATTCCCTTTAAAGTTACCAATATTAGTACTGCTTCATGATTAGAAATTAGTGTTTAATTTTCTCAGTCTAAGAGCCTCAGTCAACACTCAGTGTTCTTCATAAATGTCAGCTGATTAGTTTGACTACTTTTTAGTCTTGAGGAATTTAGTAATCTCACTAGTACAAGTTATCGTTTGATAGTTGTTCCTTAGACCGTTACAACACTTTCATATAAAGCTGCTCTTACGAGTTTTGAAACATAGTTACTTTAAGGTCCTTAGACTCTCAGGACACTTCTAGACAAGTAGTCCTAACTTAAGTCTAAGGACACCAATTTTGAGTTATCAGCCTAGCTATATATAATTAAAATTTCCAATGGGAGTAGAAGTTATCACCAAGCAGAGCCAGGGTTCAGTGCACCCAGGTTCTTAGAACTACGTTGCCACCATAAGTTATTAACCCAAATGGGCATCAGATAGTAATCACCCAGCTCAGCTACTATACCCTGGCAAGCTATAGTGGGCCTTCTCCGATGGGGGTATATATCAGACTCCACATCTACCTCACGTGGTTACATGTCGGTTATAGTTTCTCACACATTATAGTACAGTAAAGTTCAGTCCAGTACAGTCACAGTCTCCAGTTCAGTTCAGTCCTCCAGAACTCAGGATATGTGTATGACCTTTAGACAGTTACTAGTACTTTCAGTATTATCAAATTTTCAGATACTTCAGTATTTGTTATTCCAATTATGGTCATTGCATATTTTGTTAGCTCAGCTTATAGAATCCTAGTATCCTCGCATTTACTTCATATATAACTTATTTAGTACATTAAAAGTACTGATGCATATTCTCTATATTTTATTGTCTTATGATACAGGCGCAGGTTCTCAGTCTCAGCATCGTCAGTAGCCCTTCTCCGGCGGAAATCAGCAGAGTTCAGTAGTGAGTCTTCATTTTTCAAGGGCCGAATATTCCTTCCTATAATATTGTATTTTGATATTCAGTTCAAACTTTAGAGTTAGCTGGGGGCTTATCTAGCAACTCATTAATTCTTAGATGGCTCCAGATAGAGTTAGCAATTCAGTGTGTTATTAGATGTATTTTTTTGCTTAAAAGTATTTTGTTCAGTTATGCCTTATGAAGCTTCCGCTTATAGATTTCATACAATATTCAGAGTTTTAGTAGTATGCTAGGCCATGGGTTAGCTTGGGGTCACTTGTGTCCCTAAGTACCATGTCGTGTCCAAGGTATAGACTCGGATAGTGACACTTAATGTGTGCCAATTTCAACAAACTAACTTCGCCATGATGTTCTCAACAATCCTAGCAAATTAATGGTAACTTTAATTGATATTTAATAGATATTTTGATCTTGTTTCCTCTTTGATTATACTTGTAAAACCTAAGTAAAAGGGGAGAGGGACGAGCTGCTCAGGCTTCTGGGAATTATAATGAGCAAAATAATAAAATTTGAGTGAAAAATCAATTTAAATAGGCTTCCCAAAAATCAACCTAACCCGGCTGGCCCATAACCTTTTTTTTGGATATTCCATGGTAAAATGCATATAATATTTTACTCCGATATTGGATTGACAAATAGTTTGATGTTCTAGAATCTAGAGTCAAAGAACTTTAATTTAATAAGTAGATATCCTAACTCCTGAAAGATTGGGAGAAAAGAACTAATACATCTAACCCAAATTTTTGAAAATTTCTGAAAATAATTTATGATAACTTTTGCCAATTTTTATTTTACAATTTGCTCGACTTCAAATCTTAACATACAATCATTGAATGATTTGAATATCCCATAACACATCCTTCTTATAGTATTAATCACTCTTAGTCATATCTCAAAAATACAAGTTTATTGTTTGAATTATATGTGGTGTTACACCTACAGCCTGATCATCCTTCTCACATCCTCGTCGTCCCTCCTACAACCCTCCGTCCCTCTCCAACATCCAAGGTTAGGATTTTTTAAATTTTTAATTACATTCTTATTGTGAGATTTTAGGTTAAATGTTAATGTATTAGTTTATTTAGGTTAGTTTTTATACATTAATTTGGTAATTTACCAAGAAATTAATGTGTATTAACTTGCATTTCTGATAAAAATAGAGATTTTATTTGCCTAAAATGTGTAGTGATGACTCTTTTTTATTGAAATAATTATATTTGATGTTCATTTTCAATATGAATGTGTTAGTTAATTTGAAATTTATAAATTTAG
>JACEIK010000731.1:99738-112776 GCA_018107945.1 Datura stramonium
TTCGTCCGATCTTTTCCCGGGCCCTTTTCTAGCACGTATGACTTTCAAATATGCTTAACTAACGTGCGAGGAGGCCATCTAGATGCCGGGAATCTTACGGAGTGTAACATTTTTAATCCCAAAACTATGTATTTTGTGGTTATTTTCAAAGGGATTTAGGGAGTTAGTCGAAAGTCTTCTCTCATTCCTCTCATTTATCTCAAAGTCAGAACGTAGAAAACTCAGTTAGAAATCACAGAGTAGGATCAAGGGTTTCAATTTTCTTCTCAGATTTCTCAAGGGTTTTCTCCAAGATTTCTACACCAAGTATGTGGGAATTCAACAAGAAAATTTTTCTTCTCTTGTGCCCAAAAACCCTTCTGTAATTTCTTATCAGTTCTAGGCCTGAAGTTTTGAGTTAGAGTAAATTCGTAGCCAGGTCCTAATTGATTCTTGTGGATTGTTGTCCCTATGTGTTCTTGCTATTTTTCTACTACTTAATGATCATGTTACTATTTCTTCATGTGAAATGGTTTTAGCCCTAACTTCATAAATATAGCAAATTGGGTCTTGAATAGTTGATTAGATTCATTTGTTGCTTGACTCTATTAGCTCTTGAATTTCCATGTTATTTCCATCATGTGAGTTCACAGTCAGCTACATGCTAGTTTAGTCTCAGTCAGGAAGTTAGCATTTTCAGTATCGTTCAATAAGTCATCTGATCAGTTTGACTATAGTTAGTTCTATGAGGAGTTCAGTTCAATAGTACTCCCTAGTTTCAGTTATCAGTTAGTCCTCTAGACGGTTAAGACGCTTCTAGATAAGCAACTCTGACCAGCCATAGAACCAACAGTATTAGTTATCAGTTAGTTCTTTAGACAGTTACGACGCTTCCAAATAAGTAGCTCTGATCAGTCTTAGAACACCAGTTTTTAGTTATTTAGTCCTAAAGACTCTCAGATTACTTCCAGATAAGTATTTCTAACTTAGTCTAGGACCCTAGCTTCGAGCTATAAGCTTAGTAGTCGAGTTAGGACTATCCAGTGGGAGTAGTACTTAGCACCAAGTGGACCGGTATTCAAGCGCACCCAGGTTCCCATAACTACATTGATGTCATAGGTTATCGGCCCATCGAGCCCCAAACTTGTGATCACCAAGCTCAGCCACTATACCGTGGAAAGGTACAGTGGGATTTTCTCTGATAGGGTGTATACATCGGACTCCACGTTTAGCTCACATGGTTATATGTCAGTTATAGACTCTCCCACTTGTCATTATAGTTTCAATTCAGTTCAGTCACTCAGTTCCAGGACATGTTCATGACCTTCAGTCAGGGTCACTATTGATCATATCAGTTATAGCTCCGCTTTCAGCAATATCCAATATCAGTGGGTCATTTCATGTCATTTTAGTTCAATGTTTATTTCCCCATGCTTATTGTATATCTCACTTACTCAGTACATTCAAAGTACTGATGCAAACTTTCTATGATGTATCATATTATAATATAAGTGTAGGTTCTCAGTCTCAGCATCATCAGTTGATCCCTCCAACGATTTCAGCAGCAGCAATTCATTTGGTGAGTCCTCATCTTCCGAGGACGATATTTGTTTTTCAATTAGTTTCTTTTCAGTCAGATTTTAGAGCTAGTTGGCGGCTTTTCCTAATAACTCGTCAGATAGTAGTTGGCTTTCAGACTTAGATATTCAGTATTCCTTATAGTTATGTTTACACTTTCAGCAACATTAATTACATAATTATTTTTATACAGCTTCCGCGTATGTTTACTTAGTTTAACAGTGTAATGATACACCATGAGTTAACTTAGGGTCACTTATGGCACCAAGTATCGTGTCTCGTACAGGGTGCAGACTCGGGTCGTGATAAACTTGGTATCAGAGCACTAGGTTTAGAGTATCCTAGGATGTCTAAAAGCCACGTCAAGTAGAGTCCTTTTTATGGATTTGAAGAGTGCCACACTTATGACGGGGAGGCTACAAGATGTTAATAATAAAACTCCTTTTTTTCATACTACTTATTGTGCGTTGAAGTTGAATCCCAAAATGTCCTCCTAACTCATGCTTTATTCATTTCAGCGAAAGTATGCCTCCAAAATGTGGAAATGGAAGGAGGGTTGGCAATGCCAACCGACCTGTCCCATAAGCTCCAATAGCCCCTGAGGACAACCAAGTGTCCTCAGCAGAATTCCGAGCGGCAATCCAACTGTTGGCTCAAACAGTGACCAACCAAGTGAACCAGCAGGTGGTTCCAGTGAACAAAAATGGGTTTGCAGCAACTGCTAGGGTTTAGGACTTCACCCTAATGAACCCTCCATCTTTCCATGGATCTAAGGTGGGAGAGGAATCACAAGAGTTTGTCAATAAGGTGCGGAAGATCACCCGAATTATGGGTGTTAGTTCTGTGGAGAGTGCTGATCTGGCTGCCTACCAGTTGAAAGGGGTGGCTCAGATTTGGTACAACCAATGGAAGGAAGGGAGGCCAGCAGCAGTGGGGCCAATAGAGTGGGAAGAGTTCACGATTGTATTTCTAGATAGATTCTTTCCTCGGGAATTGAGGGAGGCCAAGGTCACTGAATTCATGAATTTAAGGTAGGGTAACAGAACTATGGAGGAGTATGCATTGGAGTTTCACTCAGTTGTCGAGGTATGCTCCAGAGATGGTAGCCGAGCCAAGGGATCGCATACTCATATTCGTCAATGGAGTGTCAAACTTGGTACTTAAAGAGTGTTGAACCGCGATGCTCATCAAGGACATTGACCTCTCCAACCTCATCATTCATGCGCAGCAGATTGAGGCAGAAAAGTTGAAGGATATAGAGCGGGAGAGCAAGTGGGCTAGAACCGGTCAGTCAAATTTTTTCCACCGAAGGTCCGGCGGTAGTAGTCACCCACAGCAGCAGTAATAGAGAACTCCAACACCCACATCAGCCAGTGCCCCTATTTTCCAATCCCGCAAAGATTGAAAGGATGGAGCATCTGGCTCTCAGTCTTAGAGTTACAGTGCCATTAACTGTTACCCAGCTTGTTCTAAATGTTGCAAGAACCATCCAGGTGAATGTCGCATGGAAAAGGAGGGTTTCTTTGGATGTGGATAGCTAGGTTATAGGTTAAAGGAGTGTCCTTCAGCAGGACGGGGGAAAACACAGTCTACCACTTTAGCAGCCCCAGCAGGTCATCCAGCTTAACAGGGGACTAGTTTAGGTACAGATGGCAGTTAGTTCCAAAACCATTTTTATGCTTTGTCCTATCATCAGGATTAGGAGAGCTCACCTAACATGGTCACGAGTATATTACGTCTTTTCCATATAGATGTATATGCTCTACTAGATCCAGGAGACACACTATTATTCGTGACTCCTTATGTAGTTGTTCAGTTTGAAATCTGTCCAGAAGTCCTCTCAGAACCGTTCTTAGTATCCACCTCAGTTGGTGAGTCAGCTAAAGCCAGTCAGGTATATAGAAACTGCCTAGTCTTGGTGTTGAATAAAGTTATTCCAGCTGATCTAGTAGAGCTAGACATGATCGAATTTGACCTTATTCTTGGCATGGATTGGTTATATTTCGGTTATGCCTCAGTCGACGGAAGAACTAGAGTCGTCAGGTTTCAGTTTCTCGATGATCTAGTCTAAGAGTGGATGGATAGTGTTTCAGCACTTAAGGGTCGGTTTATTTCCTACCTTAAGGCAAGGAAGTTCATTTAGAAAGAATTCATCTATCACCTAGTTCATGTCAAAGATTCTAGCTTCAAGACCCCAACTATTCAATCAGTTCCAGTTGGCAGCAAATTCCCTAACGTATTTCCCGAAGATCTTCCCGGAGTCCCTCCCGAGCGGGAAATAGACTTCGGCATAGACCTTCTTCTAGACACTCAACCCATATGTATTCCTCCTTACATAATAGCTCCAGCTTAGCTTAAGGAGTTAAGGAACATCTAAAATACCTTCTACATAAGGGTTTTATCAGGCCCAGCATCTCTCGATGGGGTGCCACAGTGTTGTTCGTGCGAAATAAGGATGGTACCCTCAGAATGTGTATCGACTACTGTCAACTAAACAAAGTTACAGTTAAAAATAGGTACCCCCTACCCAGGATTGACGACTTGTTCGATCAGCTTCAGGAGCCAGTTGTTTTTCCAAGGTAGATCTCAAGTCGGGGTATCATCAGCTTAGGGTCAGGGAATGTGACATACGGGAAACAGACTTCAAACTCGGTATGGTCACTATGAATTTATGGTTATGTCCTTTGGACTAACTAATGCCCCTGCAGCCTTCATGGACCTGATGAACAGGGTATTCAAGTAGTATCTGGACATGTTCGTCATTGTGTTCATAGATGACATTTTGGTATACTCCAGAAATGAGGAGTAGCATGCTAACCATCTGAGGATAGTGTTGCAGACTCTCAGAGACCTCCAACTATTCGCTAAATTCAGCAAATGTGAATTCTAGCTGAAGTATGTGGCTATTCTGTGTCATGTGGTATCAGGTGAGAGTATTCAAGTAGATCCTCAAAAGATAGCAGCATTGAAAGACTGGCCAAGACCCACTTCTCCAACAGATATCAGGAGCTTCCTAGGTCTAGCCTGTTATTATCTATGGTTTGTAGAAGGATTTTATTCTATTGCGTTTCCTCTAACTAAGCTAACTTGGAAAAAGGTGAAGTTTCAATGGTCAGATGCATGTGAGAAGAGGTTTCAAGAGCTGAAGACTTGACTCACTACAACTCAAGTTTTGACCTTACCAGAAGGAATAGATGGGTTCATAGTCTATTGTAATACTTCCAGAGCTGGTCTCGGTTGCGTTCTAATGCAGCGGGGTAAGGTGATAGCATATGCCTCCAGACAGCTCAAGGTTCATGAGAAGAATTATCCGACTCATGATCTAGAACTAGCAGCAGTGGTGTTTGCTTTAAAAATATGGAGGCATTACCTTTACAGGGTTCACGTGGATGTTTTCACCGACCACAAGAACCTTCAATACGTGTTCAGTCAGAAGGATTTGAACCTTCTTCAGAGAAGGTGGTTGGAGTTATTGAAGGATTATGACATGTGTGTGATATATCACCCAGACAAGGCAAATATGGTGGCGGATGCCTTAAGCAGGATGTCATGGGGAGTGTTGCTCATACTGAAGAGAGCAAAAAAGAGCTAGAAAAATATATTCACAGGTTAGCCCGATTGGGAGTGCAGTTGGTGGATTCAGCTGAGGGCGGAGTAGTACTGCAGAGTGGGTCATAATCCTCGTTAGTTGTTGAGGTTAAGTCGGAATAGGATGAATATCCCATACTTTTTAAGTTGAAAGAAGCAGTTCTAATAAAAGAAGTGAAGGCTATCTCCAAAGGGGGAGATGGGTTGCTTCGTTACCAGGGCAGACTATGTGTTCCAGACGTTGATGACTTGAGACAGCAGATACTGGCAGAAGTACATAGCTCTAGATATTCTATCCACCCAGGTGCCAATAAGATTATCTACAAGAAATCTACTGCTGGAACGACATGAAAAGGGGATATTGCAAATTTATGGCTAAGTGCCCAAACTGCCAGCAGGTTAAAGTTGAACACCAAAGACCTGGGGTTATGACTTAGGATATTAGCATACCCATGTGGAAGTGGGAAGAAGTGAATATGGACTTCATTACAGGTCTACCTCGAACTCGTCGGCAGCATGATTCAATTTGGGTGATAGTAGATCGGATGACCAAGTGAGCATATTTCCTCCCGGTTAAAACTACAGACTCAGCTGAGGATTATGCTAGACTACACATCCAAGAGTTGGTTAGACTGCATGGAGTTCTCTTATCCATCATTTCAGATAGAGATACCAAGTTCACCTTGCATTTCTGGAAGTCATTTCAGAAAGGACTCGGTACTCAGGTCAAACTCAGCATAGCTTTTCACCCTCACACAAATGGAAAAGTTGAGCAAACTATTTAGACCTTAGAAGATATGCTGAGAGCTTGTATGATCGACTTCAAGGGCAGTTGGGATGATCACCTACCTCTCATCGAGTTTGCATACAACAACAGCTACCACTCCAGTATTCAGATGGCCCCTTTGAGGCCTTATATAATAGAAGGTGTAGGTCTCATATAGGGTGGTTTGAAGTTGGCAAAGCTACCTTGATAGGACCAGACACAGTTCATGAAGCTATGCAGAAGGTGCAACTTATCAGAGAAAGGTTAAAAATAGCTTAGAGCTGACAGAAATCATATGTTGATGTGAGGAGGAGAGAGTTAGAATTTGTTGTAGATGATTGGGTTAATCTAAATATTTCACCCATGAAAGGGGTGATGAGGTTTGGAAAAATAAACTCAATCCGAGGTATGTAGGACCCTACAGGATTCTGAGGCGAAGTGGCAATGTGGCCTACGAGTTAAATTACCTTCGGAGTAGCATCTGTGCACCTAGTCTTCCATGTGACACTGTTGAAGAAGTGCATCGGTGATCCGACCTCAATTGTGCCACTGGACAGTGTAGGAGTGAAGGATAGTCTCTCTTACGAAGAAGTCCCAGTTCAGATCCTAGACCGTCAGGTTCGTAAGATGAGCAATAAGGAAGTTGCTTTAGTAAAAGTCTTGTGGAGGAACCAGCTAGTTGAGCGGGCCACATGAGAAGCAGAAGCAGACATGATGGCTAAATATCTCCATTTATTCCCTTCTAATTCAGTTTCAATATAATGTATTGAATTCCTCCTCAGTACTCTATTCAGTTCCTCACTCATTAGCTCTATTCATGTTTTCAGTATGCATCTTAGCTGCATCAACTAGTTAGTATGCCTGTTCCAGTTCGGAGTCAGTCACTCCTTCAGAAATCAATTTATAGATTCAGTTTGGGAATTGCAACTCTTTTCCCAGTTTTCCAGCAGCTTTAGTGTTCATTCGAGGACGAATGATTCCAAGGGGGAGATATTGTAATACCCTAAAACTTTCCTAGATCAAACTCAGACTTTGCATGAAAAATCAGAAAGCACTAGAAAATTTTTGTTACAGAACGACCTAGACAACGAGCCGTTGTCACCTGTAATGGACTATTGTCTGAGTCATTGTCTGTCCTGCAGAATTCCTTTCTGGGATCAATGAGGCATAGGACAACCCATTGGAAGGAGTAACGAGTCATCCTATCGTCCGTTGTATCCCAGGTCCAAAAACCTGCCAGACCTCCCCCTGAACCAACGAGTGGGACTAATGACTCGTGGTTCATACCAATGAGTCATTGCCACCCATTGCTTGAACCAGCAACCCTTCAAGTCAAGACAGTGTTTACCACGAGCAGACACAATGACCTATTGGTTCTACCAACGAGTCATTCTGTCGTTTGTTAGCAGAGGGTCCAAGTTTTCCTGCCAGTGACCACGAGAGGAACCAACGACCCATTGTTCCGTCCAACAAGTCATGGTTCCCTATCGTGGTCCATTTCCAGTGAGCATGAAAATCAGCCCAGGACCAATGACTAGTCCCAATGGGCCGTGGTCATAACCAACGACTGTGTGACTCGTTGGATGCCATCAAGCAGATTTCCAGATTTTCTTTCAGGGTTATTTTTATAGCTTTCCATCTCTTTAATCCCTTAACTATATAATTTGGGATTATTTTCAGAGGGATTTAGGGAGTTAGTCGACAGTCTTCTCTCATTCCTCTCATTTCTCCCAAAGTCAGAACGTAGAAAACTCAGTCAGAAAGCACAGAGCAGGATCAAGGGTTTCAACTTTATTCTCATATTTCTCAAGGGTTTTATCTGATATTTCTACACCAGGTATGTGAGAATTCAACAAGGGAATTATTCTTCCCTTGTGCCCCAAAACCCTTCTGTAATTTCCTATCAGTGCTAGCCCTGAAGTTTTGAGTTAAGGTAAATTCGTAGCCAGATCCTGATTAATTCTTGTGGATTGTTGTCCCTATGTATTCTTGCTATGTTTCTACTACTTAGTGATCATGTTAATATTTCTTCATGTGAAATGGTTTTATCCCTAACTCTATAAATGCAGTAAATTGGGTCTTGTGTAGTTGATTAGATTCATTTGTTGATTGACTCCTATAGCTCTTGAATTTCCATATTATTACCATTATGTGAGTTCACGGTCAGCTGCATTCTAGTTTAGTCTCATTTAGGAAGTGAGCATTTTCAGTATCGTTCAGTAAGTCAGCTGATTAGTTTGATGATAGTTCGTTCTTTGAGCAGTTCAGTTCAGTAATACTCCCTAGTTTCAATTATCAGTTAGTCCTCTAGACAGTTAAGACGTTTCTAGATAAAAAGCTATGACCAGTCTTAGAACCAGCAGTATTAGTTATCAATTAGTTCTTTAGATGGTTATGACGCTTCCAGATAAACAGCTATGGTCATTCTTAGAACACCATTTTTCAGTTATTCAGTCTTACAAACTCTCGAGTTACTTCCAGATAAGTATTCCTAACTTAGTCCAGGACCCTAGCTTCAAGCTATCAACTTACTAGTCAAGTTAGGACTATCCAGTGGGAGTAGTACTTAGCACCAAGTGGATTGGGTTCCAGCGCACCCAAGTTCCCATAACTACATTTCCACCGTAGGTTATTGGCCCATCGACCCCCAGACTTGTGATCACCCACCTCAGCCACTATACCCTGGCAAGGTATAGTGGGCTTTCTCCGATGGGGTGTATACATTGGACTCCACATTTAGATCACGTGATTATATATCGGTTATAGACTCTCCCACTTGTCAGTACAGTTTCAGTTTAGTTTAGCTTAGTTCAGTCACTCAGTTCAAGGACATATTCATAGCCGTCAGTCAGGGTCACTATTGACCATATCAGTTATAGCTCAACTTTCAGCAGTATTTAGTATTAGTGGGTCATTTCATGTTATTTCAGTTCAGTGCTTATTTTTCCATTCTTATTGTATATCTCACTTACTCAGTACATTCAAAGTACTGATGCATACTTTCTATGCTATACGGTATTATGATACAAACGCAGTTCTCAGTCTCAGTATCATTAGTAGTTCCCTCCGGTGATTTCAGTAGCAGCAGTCTATTTGGTGAATCCTCATCTTCCGAGGACGATATTGATTTTTGTTTAGATTCTTTTAAATCAGATTTTAGTTAGCTGGGGGCTTTTCCCAGCAACTCGTCAAATAGTAGTTGGCTTTCAGACTCAGACATTCAGTATTCCTTATAGTTATGTTTACACTTTCTGCAGCATTAATTACATAATTATTTTTATACAGCTTCCACGTGTGTTTACTCAGTTTACTAGTGTAATGATAGACCATGGGTTAGCTTGAGGTCACTTGTGGCACCAAGTACCGTGTCTCATCTAGGGTACAGACTCGAATCGTGACATTTTGATAGTTTTTTTAACACAGTGATTGATGTTAAGGGTAAGACAAAATATAATCCAAAAGCCAGAATGAACTTAAAGGAATATTGCCAAACAAAGGAACTATGGTTGCAAAAATCACAGAATAATAAAGTGTTAAAGCCCAAAGAGTGTTTTTCATTCACATTAAATGAGAAATGGGTGATTTATAAGTGGGTTAAGAATTTAAGGATGCCTGAGGGATACTCTTAAAATTTGTGAAAGCGTTCTGATATGAATAAAGGAAAGTTATGTGATATGAAAAGTCATGATTGTCATATTTATGAAAATTTTGATTTCTATCGCATTTTTCCAACTGCCTGATTAGTTTTTTTTTTCAAAAATTTGTTTTCTAACACTTTATGGGAGGGTAACTTAGAAAATATAGATCTGAATATTCCAGTGATTACCACTAATTTGGAAAAGATCTTTCCATGTGGCTTCTTTGACATGATGGAACACCTACTGATTCACCTCTTATATGAGGCACGCCTTGAGGGCCCCATTCAATACATATGGATGTATTCATTTGAGAGGTAAAGATTCTAACTTAATATACCACGAGTGAATTAAGTTATTTTCTCTTAATTTATTACTAACTAACATCAAATTATACAAAACTATTGAAAAGTGAAAAAGAACTGCTAAACAGAGGTCTAAGATTGAAGGATCTTCCTGTGAAGCTTATCTTGGAAGTAAAACAACTCATTTTGGTCTTACTACTTTGGGGAATAAGTGCCAATTATGAGAAATAGGCCGAATCGCAATGATGATGATGATAGTGATCCTAATGTAACACCTCGTATATTTAAATTAATTTTATTATTTGAGTAGTTCGTGGCTATTTTGTATAACCTAGCTTGATAAGAACCCCTATCTTCTTGATATCCATATTAATATCTTAGAAGTGAGCTTGTGATACCTATTAGTATCTTGTTTTGGAGTTTCTATATTCAAATTCATAGAAATATTACCGGATACATGTTGTACGTGCTTTTCTTGTTGCTTTGCTTGTAGTTTCTTGTTTGTGAAGTAAAAGGATGCTTGTGATAGTAAGTTTGGTATTTGTAGAATTGAGGTTTTGGCTAAGTTTGTGATCCTTGTATTCAAGGTATCTTAAGACCAACCCATTCTTTTTTTCATGTTTTTTTCATAAAATTGTTGTAATCGATAAACTTGTGCATGTGGGTTGTCCTTATATCCCTTGATTTGTGATAATATTCTATTATTGAGTTTCTATTTGTGTTGGTAATTTATTCAAACATATAGCTCGGTTCGATCTTAGACTTGTGAACTTGGTGGCACGTCAACGTCTTAGTCGAACTCAAAGAACTTGAGTCAAGGGGTGGATATTGGTTTGTGGTGTTATTGACTGATTAGTGGGATGTTGTGTGTATATACTTGCATTTCGGTTACTTATATACCCATGTGTGATTGTACTAACTTGATATCTTGAGGCTTAGTGAGTACCCAATGCGTGAGAGTCATTTTGGCTACAGATCAAGCCCAAAGATAAGGCCAACCTACAAGGTCTGATTGCTTCCTCTTCTAGCGTTAAGCTGGTGCATGTGCGAGGGTTTCTCCGACACGCCTTAGCTTTCCTGGGGTTATTTTATGTTTCCCCCTATAGGATTGAGCTAGCGTGAATGCGAATAGCATGTGAGCTGAGAGTTGTTCCAGCAAGGCTTGTGACTTTTTCTATTGTTTGTTGATATATTCACACACATATATATATATGTGTGTGTGTGTGTGTGTGTGTGTGTATAATATTGTGTTGTTTGTATTTTAAATTGCTCCGATTAATTATAAACTGAGTACGTGGGTTGGTTGTGGCTATGATCTATCATCATTGTTGGATAGCTTGGGCGGAGTGCAGTTATTGTATTTTGTTGGTGTCCTCTTATACTCCTACTGTTGTTATTTTGTGCTTACTTTTTCTATCGTACTATATACTTGATACATTATTATACTAAAGTCCTGAGCCTTCGGGCGCTTTATTTATACCTATAGGTGTTAATCATCAAACAGATCGTGACCCGTGTAGTTGAGATGAGGTCCAACTATTGGTAAGCTCTAGCTTGTTTAGAGTCACCACTTATTTTACTTTTTGTACATATGTATATTGGGCAGGTCGGGGTTCTGTCGCGATCTTTTATGACCTCGTAGAGCTCGAAGACTATCCTTTTGGATTGTGTTGTAGTTATAGGCCTTGTTGGCCATATTGTACAGAACTTGTTATCCATGTTTGTCCTTGTCAACCTTGTATATATCGTGTTTGTCTTGAGGCTCTGTTTTCTCTTGTTGTCGTTTACTGTGATTGTATTTTATATTACCGTGGTGTCGAGCCTCGTCGAATTTAACTATGGTTAGTTGTTGGTTAGCTGCAGGTTTGCTCGATCAAGTGAGACATCGGGTGTCGATCGCATCTCCTTGGGTTTGGGGTGTGACACATTACCATCCACCAACTTTATTTTTTAAATCAAGTAGGTCAAGGTTCTAAAAAATGCACCAGATGAAGTTTGAGTTGTATGAAGATACAATCAGCTATGATACATGTTTTGCTCAATTACTTCGAGATTCAATCATATTTTAAGTAACTTTTGAATTGGGTTATTGAATAAAGTGATTTAAATACTAACGGTTAAATGAATGAAAAATCACAATTTATAGCACAGTTACTTTGTAAGTTAGTGAGATAATGATGCNATTACAGTCACAAACTGGTGGGAAATATGTACAATTGTCATAAAGTAATAATACTAACGGTTAAATGAATGAAAAATCACAATTTATAGCACAGTTACTTTGTAAGTTAGTGAGATAATGATGCCATATATATGAGGTTTTTCAATTGTCCGAAAGACTATGTAAGTGTTAAACCTCATGTTAAATATATAAGTACAATATAGACATTTGCTGAAAGACTATATTTTTCATTTAATACTATATAGGTTCATGCTAAAAATAGTACCGATGAACATTTGCAATGGTGAGAGATATTGCATGTGGGCCTGATAGTCAACTTTAGTTGATGAATAAGTATTGTGCAAATGGTTTCAAGTTTCAAACATAAGAAATTTCTAAGTATAAGAAAATCAATAACAACGAAGTACGCGTTAAAGGTGATGTCGACAGTAATGGCCAAACTATTGATTATTATAGTGTGATACAAGAGATCATCGAAGTTATATATCCTAGATGGTTGGGAAAAAAGATAGTATTATTTTGGTGCAAGTAGTTTGATCTATCACATAGAGGTACCAAGGTGAATCAACAACATAATGTAATTGAACTTAAGCACATGGGACAGTATGATTTCTATGATCCTTTTATCATTGAACAAAATACTAAGTAGGTGTATTATGCTCCACATTCTTTATGTAAAGATAGGGTTGGTTGGTGGATGGTTATAAAGACTAAGCTTATGCGTAAGATTGAGATTGATAATGTGTGTGGTGTACAAAAATGATGTGACAGGTTTTCATCAAATAGTAGATGCTAACTTACAAAATAGTTTAGAACATCCTAAACACATATTTGAAGAAGTTTTTGATGATGAGATAAGTGCCAACACAAATATTGAGAAAGAATTAGATGATGAAAATGAACCAAGCAGGGAAGAAAAATCAAATGATAATTATGGATTAAGTTAGGAGAAAGAATAGGAGAATGATGAAAATGAAACAAGCGAGGAGAAAGAATGGGAGAGTG
>JACEIK010000731.1:123015-136747 GCA_018107945.1 Datura stramonium
ATATTAATAATAATGTTTATATGATTTTCCTGTAATTTAAACTATTTTATTATCTATTTATTTAAATTATCTATAAGTGTAGTATATTTATTAATTTAATAGCAGCTAAAATCCAATTTCATCCAATTTATTTAAAATCTGGCCACTTCCTATTCAATTTATGCTAATTTTAGCCACTTTTGATCAATTTTGACTATTATTTAAATTCAGATCTAGCCTAAATTAATTCCTACCCCATGACCCTACCCACGACCCGCCTATAACCCATGGATACTACCCAGAACTAACCCATCCCCTAGATCGAATCTTAGCCGTCTATTCATTTTGATCCTACGGCTGATGATTAACCCTACTGTATTCTCATATTTATCCTCATTCTCCCCAAAACCCTAGATCTAATTTTCATTTTTCTCCTCCTACTAACCCTAGCGCTGCAACCCCTCTCCCATTTCTTCTCTCCCTCGTCCTCTCCAGTGAGCCGCCGCCTCTCTCCCTTCTTCTCCATTTTCTTCTCTACCGGTCGCACCTCTCTTTTTCTCCATCCTCTTCTCCTCTTTTCCGGCCAAAACCAACCAAACAGCCCCACCGTCGCACACCACCGTTCCAACCGCCATCTCCAACCAGTCGCACGCACCATTAACTCTGGCTGAAACCACCAGCATCAGCCAACAACACTAAAAACCCATCATCTCTCACTCCCTTCTCTTCTCGTCCGGCACCATCTAACCCACCAAAAGCCGCCGCACCCCTCTCCCACTCTTTGTCTTCCATTATTTTCGGCCATTATTGGCTGAAAAAACACCATAACTGAGACTCCGACCCCCACCAACACTTGGACGGTAAAGATTTTTTGACAGATTCTCTTGAATCTGTCTCTGATTTAAACTATGTCACATGTTATTATTGTTATTTTTTTTTTACTCATTCTCATAATAAAATTTAAATATTGATTTATGCCATTCAGTGTTGATTTATGTTAAAACTTTGTTGATTGATCGCTCCTCTAAACTCACAGATCCTCTGTGTATGTAAATCCATATATGTTTGATTTTATTTTAGACAGCTTTGTCGCAAGAATATTATGTGGAATCCTTTTCGTTTTAGTAATTATGTACACTATCATCATGATGATCATGTTTTACATACTTGAAATTGTATGCACATAGCTTCCTCGATTGTTAGTTTGATTAGTCATGTGAATTCTGAGAAATTTTGTTCCTCAACTTACGCTCATCTACTATGAAATATTGTGTTAAATCTAGTATGATATTTTGTTGCTCCAATTAATTATTGATAGCCTTATATAATGTTCCTTTCCTGCTTGAATTCTATTCATGATATCCCTTTTGTCTGAATAATTATAGTATTGTAAGATCTTTTATTTAATGAATGATTATACTTGTCTATTTAAGTTAATTTATTCTATTTAGTGATGTCATTTTCTCGTAATTGATTGAAATAGTCTTTAGCACTTACTTTATTTGCAGTAAACTTTGTAATAACTTCGAAGGAGCATCTTTTCTTTTCCCTTCCCAGAATCTGACCCTTTCATGTGCGATTATGATAATTCGAGATTTTACCTTAGCAATATAAGACAGCTTAGCACCTGTCAATTTTGTTAATTGACAACTTGCCTTTTTTTCATTCTTGAAATAAATTTGGGACAACGTTGCTACCTATCTGTTTTTAAAGCTTTAGTATTTAGAGAATTATTCTTTTCCCTGTTAAAAGCTCTAATTTTCATTGCCTCTACCTTAATATTTTTTACCTTATGCAATACATGACAATCTTTAATTTTATTCTCTCTCTGGTAAATTTATGATTGTTCTTAAAATAAATTTGTTTTAGTCAAAGGAAAGTCTCTTATGAATCCTAGCTTTTCTTTCTATTTATCAAGACAACTTAAATACATGCTATTTATGGTAGATTTTAATAAGTTCTACACCTAATTGATTTATTTATATTAATTAAATCCCTGATTGATTTCTTCTCAATTTTCTTCTCCCTTTATTCCTTTCTAGTGATTTGTTCCCTTTCCTTATAGTGAGTATAATTTAATAATGATGTCCTACATATGGGAAGCCTATGAAAGCTCTCATTATTATTCATTTTGGTTCCATAATTTTTTCTTCCCTGTATGTTACCTAATTGGAATAACTTTTACTCCACCACTTATGGTAAATCATGATTTTCTTTAAAAAAATTGATTGATTCATCCGTTCCTATAAGGAAATTAGTTCCCGGCGATTGAGTTGAGCATATATTTTCAATTATCCTTTTAGATGTTGAGATTTCTTTGGCTATATAAGGATGCATTTTCTCCTCTTTTGAGACATTCGAACACTAGTATTTTCTAGCAATAATAAGTTCGAACAACTTTTTCCTTCAAAAAAAAAGTTTCTCTTTTAGCAATACTTTAAAATAAGGATCTATTTTCAAGAATTCTATTTGAGTTTCCTTCAACCGGTTAGTATACCTTCTATGTTATACTCTTGCAATGACATGCTGTAAATCTATTACATGTATATTGTTATAGTAGTTTTTGGTCCTTCTGAATTTATGATGCATTATTCCCTATGTTATGCAAGCTTAAAATATGATTTGCTTTTAGGTCTAGAGTGCCAATATATGTTTGTCGGTTTGTTTCATTACTTAACAGGTCTTCTTACGAAGGCAAGTATTGAATAGTCGCCTTGGGTTTAAAAAAAACAGTCGGGATCGGCCGTTTAGATTAGTTTAAAAACCATTGTGTTTTATTTATTTATTTATTTTTATTTTATTTATTATTATCAACTGTAACTTTGTAATAAACGGCTATAATAGTGAAGTGGGGTTTATGGGGGCAGGGGATTTGTACGTGTTTATGTCATATTTCTTAGTCTAGTAATTTAAAATCTCATATAGAAAGCATGCCTATAGGATTAATACGGACTTAAAATAATTTTTATAGAGATCATGCCCATAGGAATTTAATGTAATAATATAACATTAGATATCATGTCTATAGGGTCTAATTCATTTTGATTCAAAGCTATCCTGTGTTCAAACGTAGATAATTTGCCTCCGAATATTTGTTCAAGTCAGTATGCTTATGAAGATCAAATGACGCTTTTGATGACGAAGAAAATATATATCTTCCTATTTCATTAAATACCATGCCTAAAGTTAATTATCAATATAGTATGTTCAAACCCGCAAATGATGGAAACCATACCTATAAGAATTTGTTCAAACACATGTGAAGAAGCGTGATGAAAATCGGTGTGTGAGTATTCATTTAATAATATGTTGCCTCGTAAAATTACACATATAGCAATAAAATCGATTAACTTGTATATGTTAGATATCATGTCTTTGGGATTCAATCACTTGTTCATTTTGCATAATCTAAACATTAGGAATCATTTTCATACATGCAGTTTGCTTGTTTGTCACTAGAAAATTAGCTTATAGAAATTTTTCATAACATTCGATATCATGTCTAGTACTTACATCTTAAAACTGTTCGTCATCATTTTAAATTTCATGTTTATAATAATTCTTCTCATAGACATGCTAAATAATGAGAACTATTCACGTTCTACAATCATATCTATTGTATGTTCATTTAGGGATGCAACTCATGTAGAAATCATATCTATAGGAATAATATTTTCAGCATGTAGAAATTTTGCATATATTTGAATCCGCGAAGTCCTGCCTATAGAAACTAGCACTGAGGCCTATGTGAAGACTCTTACGTGTTCCTTGTGTTTCCTTGGCCATTTATTTGTTTGCTTGGTGTGATCGTTAATCACTTCTTTAAAAACTTAGGATTTCTAGATCCAAAATCTCAATTAGTTATCCAATGCCTCTTGGACATTAGGCTTGGGATGGGTAGGCAAATACTAGGACGTTAGTTTGTCACCTAGAGCGCTTTAAGTTAATAACTAATCAACTAGGTGGGTAGATGGGATATGATAGTATGTGCTCGCTGAATAATACGAGCAATCTAAAGATTGTGAAATATTATTTAAGTTGCACGGGGTGATCCCATTAGGTTAAAATAACCCTTCTTCTAAATGTAGAACTACGTTCGGTCTGATTCCCTTTAGGGATACGTAGGCGTCTCACCGAGGTTCGGCCCCATATTTAAATAAATATTTATTTGGTTGCATTTTGTGTGGAATTCTATAAATCATTCTGCTTTATTCTTTTATATGTGTTATATTATTTTTATTATTTATTTGTAATATTTATTGTATATATTGTTGACAAAAAATAAATTACTTTTAAAATTCATTCCGCCCAATTTCTTTCTTCTCGCTTGTCTATCAGTTTCTTTGTTTTATTCACTTACATTATCAATGTAGTTTTAAATTAATAGGCTAAAATCAATTATTTTTTTATCACTAGTAATTCCCCACATATTAATGGATTCGACCGGAAACCACATTTGTGGACCTCGAAAGGTGCCTAATACCTTCCTTTTGAGGTAATTTAAGCCCTTACCCGACTATGGTAATATAGATAACTAAGCAGACTTTTAGCTTAGAACGGTGCCCTAACGCACTTCAAATCGTTAGGTGACAACTCTTCTTTCACAACAAACCCTTAAGAGCCGTCACATGTTGTATCCCGCTTTTCGCGAGAAAAATAGGGCGCGACAATCAACTGTCAGAGTAATATTACTCATCAAGTCTTCATCATATATTATCTCTTCTTCCCTAAACTGATTATTAAATAATGATACGGCTGCATCCCCAATGTTCTCATTTGTATTCAGAATATCTCCTACTGCTGACTGTATTTCCTTAATCTGTAATTTCCTACTCCTACCATTGACATATGAATGGAAGAATTTTGTATTCCTGTCCCCCTTTTGAAACCATTTCATTTTAGCCTTTTGTTTTCAATCTTCTTCCTCTAGATATAAATATCTCCTTAGCTCTGCTTCTTCTTTGCTTAGCTCCATCCTATTCTCCTGAGTGGGTTGCATCTCCATCTGTAACTCTTTAACTTTTATCATATCTTCCAAGGTTGACACCTGCTGAAAAATATTCCACAGGTATTTTTGCTCCATACAAACAATGTCTTTCTTACTTTCTTCAATTATCTTGGAATATCATAAAGGGATTCCCTTCAAAATCAGCTACCCAATTATCCTTCACAACTTCCTTAAACTTTTGATGGTTGGTTCAAAAGTTAAGAAATTTGAAAGGCTTAACCACTGGCTCCTCTTGAGTATTGCAGCAAACATGTAAAGGTGCATGATCTGAGCCCTGTCTCACTAAATGTTGCACTTCACTTGTAGGTAGTAAATCTAAGAACTCTTGATTCACCATCACTCTGTCTAACCTTTTGAAAATGCGCCCTTATTCAACTCTACCATTCCACCAAGTATATTTACTACTAATTGTTCCCAGCTCTGCCAAAGCACAATTACTGATATATTATATGAAGTCATTTGCTTCTCTCTGTGAGAAAGCTAATCCACCTAGCTTATCTTCTTTGTTGAGTATAACATTGAAATTCCCTCCTACTATCCAAGGGTCTTGATTATCTACAGCTAAATTCTCCAAATCCTCCCACATTTCAAGTCTTTCAAGGCATCACATCTGGCATAAATTGTTGCCACTTTCTTGTTATGGACCGTAAACTCCATAGTTATCTGTTGTATGCTATCCATCAATAACTGACCATTCCAATCTTCTCTCCAAAAGATCTAGATATTTGATGAACTATTGGCTAAAGCATGATAAAAACCTAATTATTTCTGTAGTAATCCAGCTCTTCAGGTCCTTGAAAAGGCCCCACTAGAGCTATGAGTGCATAGTGATGTCTTCTATTCAAGTCCATTAATCTCTCAAAAGAATTCTAAGAATTAATAGACCTTATATTTATCACAACCCAAACATAGGTCCGGATCGAGACACGAAACAAAGAACCCCGAGAGGCTATAAGTTGACCCATGACATGAACATAACATCTAACTCAACATAATCAAGCGGAAGTCTAACATGCATACTAAAGCCGAAATCTAGAAATACCACAACATCTGAATACATAATGCAAAGTTGAATACTGAATACATATTATTTCTAAAAACCCTTTACTACTGACGAGTTGATGGGACAAGACACCAACAAACTCACTATAGTCTGAAATTGAGAATACTAAATACAACTGAAAAGAAGGGCCTTTGATAGATGAGGACTCACCAACTGAGAACGGGAGATACTAATGCTAATAATATGACTAACGGAGGGACTGAGCCTAAATATACGAGTCTGTTTCATGAAACGATACAGCATAGAGTACGCAGTCAGTACGTGGAATGTACCGAGTATGTAACGTAAGTAAAAATGCTAAGTAAGTAAAATCATAAATCATGCATATCATGAAAATATAATCAAGATAAGATTCTGAGAGTAGAACTTGCATGTTATTTCTGAAATCATGATCTGAACATAACTTAATATCATAACTGAATCGAATGACCCAAAGCTGAGAACTGATAATCATAAGTAAAACTGAACATTGGATCAAACTTGCTAAAAATATAATATCATGACTGATGAACATGCATACTGATATCATGAGGAATAATGGGAGACTCATTATATAACTAACATTACCAAGATAAAGCTTACGTGGTCCCGACTATCACACTCAAGTAGGTAGAGCCGTCCAAAGCTTTGTGCGGGCTAAGGATGCTACCATGATATTGATATCAAGTTGAAGGCCCCTTGGGGGCAGGGGAAGCTCACAAAGGAGGTCCCAAATAATCTGAACATACCTATGTTGGCGCGTAACTCTGATGCATAGGGTTAATTGAAGCATAGCCTACTCGGTATTAGACACTACTCCCAAAAATATGCATATGCTCTCCATCATTTTTCAACAAAGTTGAACCATCATCTAATGACGAAGCTGACGCATAACATATGTGCATAAATCTAAAATCATAACATGAGGAGCCTCGGGCTCAAACCATACCACAAGCTGAAATAGTGGGAGTCTAGACTCCAAAATCTATGTGGTAAGCTAATAACATGAAATTTAGATAAATCATGAAACATACTTGATCATAAGGGCTTGCCCAATACTTAAACATGGAGGCCTCTTGTACATCAATTTGTTGTTTTTTCCCTACTGTGAGATCATGACGACCCACTTCTGTTTTGTCTGAGTATACCTCCCTTTCTCTATCCTCTCTTTCAGTATCCCCTTCTGTAATTGGATTCCACACCACAATGGTTGTATTATCTTCCTTGTCCTTTTCTCCTTATGTCTCTATTTTGTTCTTTTCCTTCTTCCTATTCACTGAGCTTTTCGCTGGTGGATCTGTATTATTATTGTCCTCATGAATCGACGCGGGCTCATTTGATTCTTCTATCTCTTTTCTCCCTTCCTCTTGGCTGTTCAAAATATCAAAGTTGTTCCTTATGTCAACCTATTGTCCCTTTTGCATGAATTTCTGACTCCATATCTGGTTTTCTTGCCTTCTCTTGTTCCTCTAAAATCGAAATTCCCCTTTCATTGTTTCTCTCTTCTCCTTGGTTATTCTCCAGCTCTTCCTCCCTTTGCTTTATTAATATCATCTTCTCCCTTCTCTAACTTCCTTTTTTGGATAGAGTTCTGGATGAATAACGTAGCAATCTTCCCCATTACATCCCTAAATATTGCAGTTCTTGCAATATTTCAGGACATGATCATATCGAATTCGGATCCATTTTTTTCTATTTCCCCTTACTGCCACCTTACTCCAATATTGATTCTTTTGGGAAAATCACTCAATAGGTCTACTTCTACCTTGACTCGTACACAGCTGGGTCTAATTTGATTCTTTGTTGCCATGTCTACCTACAACAGTTTTCCAACCGCATTGGCTAATAAAAAAATGGACTATTTTAGAACACTGGAAATATTTCATTCTGACTTAAAAGATAATAAACTTCATAGTTATAGAATCAATCAATGGAAAAACTCTTCTTTGGCGAAAAAATTTGGAGGTAGTGTGGGGAATGAGATCTATGCAAAGGCTATTGTGGTTTCTTCCTCCGGATCAAATAATGGATCCAACTTCAAACTCCTCATGGGATAAGTCCACTGTCGGTGAGTTAAGTAAAAAGTAGGTCTGGATAAGAGATTCACATAGTCCTCCATAATCTTAGCTCTTATCAATATTTGTCTATTGCTTAATAATCCAATATTGCATTCACCCTTCAGTTCACATTGCTTAGGAATAAATTTCCACAATTCTTGTATGTCTGGACATCCATATGAGAATTTTCTATGACTGGGAATTGTAAATTTCCTTATATATCATCTGGGTGACCTCTTTTTCTTCCCAGATCACTTTGGGCTCCCTATGTAGATAAGTGACAATTTTCATCGAGATGGGTTTTATGTTAGAAGGTGTAGGGCGTAGTTTGGAAGCATAATTTATTTTCATACCTTGTAGATCTGCCTCATGCGGAGGCTAACCTAACGATCTAGTGTCCATTGCCATCATTAAAAGTAGACAAACTAGGAACTCGGTGGTGTTTGACGAGGGCATCGGTGCTAGGTTGTAGGATTTTTTCCAATTATTGCATTAAATGGAACATGAAAAATAGAGTTGAAGGGTTAAAATTGTTACACCCCATAAGTTTTCTTCATCTAACTGACGTATGCGTGTGCATGTTGAATAGTTTTTAGAGTAAGGCATACGCGAAATGAGGCTCAAAGGGGAACGCGCGAGTGCGCGGTCGAGCGAGCGGTAGGAAAGAGACCGTAGACAGGCCGCAAGGGGAGCCGCGTCGTGGACCTCCCTCCTTCGCAAGGGGTAACACATTGGGCCTCTATCCCGGTGCAATAGGAGGCGCACTACAAACCCTAGTACCACCTTCCTATACCTATATATTTAAGTGAGATGTTATTTCATTTTAAAAGTTTCCAATAGAGGGCATCGACTAGGGCGATTTTCCCTGGAATTTTCATCGAATTGAAGTCAAATTACGCTGCTAAATCTCATCTAATTACAATTTTTTCTTGGGTAATGATTCCTGGGCCTGTGGAGAACATATCTATGGAGTTGAATCTTTGAAATTGGCCCGGGTTGATGGAGCTCTATGGAGTAGAAGCCATAGAAATCATTCATATTTACATCTAACGTGTCTACAAGTGATAGTAAGTATTTCTACCTTTCTAATCGATAAGAATTTGTAAGTGATGAAGGGAATATTTACGCACTTCATAGACATATTTTTGCCCATACTTTACTATATTTTGAGAACAAATTATGTGTGTTTGCATGTGTTTATGTTATATATTTCTGAAATTAGCTAACCCATATGATTAGATGTTTTTAGGGCTAAAAGTAATGGACTTGGGAGTATTTGAGATATTTGGAATAAAGTTGAAGAAGAAGGAATGAACTAAGCAAGAACATGGGAATATAAAAAAACAGCACACTGCCATGCGCGAGGCGCAAGGCCATTGGTGTTGCAGGCCGCGCGAGTCACTGCCTTCCTAGGCGCTGCAGCAGGCACGAGGAGCCAGTTCTCCCACGCTATAGTAGGCACGCAGAAGCTTTGTCCCAGCGCGTTGACAGGTGCACAACATCACTCTTCTCGACGCAATGGGGCACGCGACGCGGCAAGGGCATTTCACAACGCCAAAATTTTCTTCCTACTTCAACTAAGAAAAAGAACTTCAACTCCCAAGTAAAATTCATCAAGGAAAAGGGAAAACATAAATCTACTAGTATAAATACCCTTATACTTCCATGTAATAGCCAAGTTGGAAGTTAGAAAGTTTTAGAGTTTAAAGTCTCAAGTTTTTAGATACAAGTTTGGTGTCTTACGTTTTGAACTTTGAGACGATTGTAAAGTTGTTCTTTCAAATTTTGAATTAATTAATTAAAGGTTCTTCCGATCATTGTTGTAAGTATTAATTTGTGTTTTAGTTATGAATGCTATTAATTTACTTATAAACATGATAGGATAAAACTACCGCAACTAGGGTTGTGGGAACCATGGTGAATTAACGAACTAGGGTTTACACGACGTGATTCTAAACCAATACTAAACGCTTGTATTGTATTCTCTTCATGCTTAAACATTTCTTAATGGTGTACAACATTAGTACATGCCCGAATTCTTTACTTGCTTAGGTCTAAGAGGTAGAGATTAGGAAAAGAGAACTACAACAAAGCCTTGATCTTGATGATCATTGTATTAACTTAAGTTGTGGTCACAGGATAGTTAAATTTGGGACATATAGATAACGGTTAATTTGCAATCGCTCATGAGACCTGGTCGGGTGATTGAGTATAGTCATTCAATAGGGACTGGTCAGTCGTTTGAATGAACGTAAGTTATCAGTCTACAAGTAGAGTATTGGGATAGATCACTAGTGTAAAATCTGAAGTAATTAAGGATCCATGGGGAACACTTACCCTAGTTAATTGCATTAATTTGGAAACAACCATCAATTTCTCAACATTGTTTTAATTTTACAAATACCCCTTCTTAGGAAATAATTGACTAAAATATTTAAGCACTAGAGTTCTTCTATATCCTTCCATATTCCCTATGGGATCGACCCTAACCTCTAGTTGGGTTCTTTATTGACAACGTCTGCTTCTTACTTCCAAAAGAGGTGTGGTTTGAGCATTATCAGTAAGGTTTCTCCGAATTGGACTTGTTTTGACATGTTGTCGTTGTGTTTTGTGGGTTATGGCTACTGGCCTAATTCTTGAACTATAAAGGCCCTATTCCCTTGGCGTATAAACTAGGATACGGAGGGATTACGAGTTCTTAATCGAAGTAGGATTGATTAAGCAGAATTCGGAAATTAAGGTATGTTAAGGCTAATATCTTCCGCAAGTTATTCTCATCGTATAGTTGATACGACTTGTATCTCCATATAAGTTCGTGATTGTATGTGTTGTGGTTAGCTGCCACGAGATGAATTGAGGTTCTAGCTTAGTATGCCTCATCGGGAAGGACTATATTCAGTCCTGACTATCGCTAGAAGCGACATAGAGTCTTCTTGTTGGTTTAATTACCGTCTAGAGGGACTAGTGATGTTTTGATGTTGTACTAAGGCCTTAGAGGCTTGTGGTTAGCTGATGAGCGTACTTTTTTAAATTGGGCAGCATAGGGCGCAGCTTGGTGATATAACTTCCTGTTTGACGCCTATATATACAGTAAAGCTTGCCTACAGGCCGTTGGCATACCTTGACACCTACAAGACTAGAATCTTGATATAGTGGCCCTACTTTCGATTCAATGGCACCAGGATTGCCTAATGAACTGGGTTGTAGCTTGCTAGGTGAACTATCTACTGTTAGTGACCGTATAGCTTTTTTCAACTTACAGTTGGTTGTATTGGTCGCTTAGGAAACCACCTTAGTTTTTAGAAGTCTGATAGACTATATGATATCCTAAGTAGGGATCCTATCAGCTGTTATATATGGGGCTAACACCTCTGGCTATTCATACAAATGCCCACATATATGTTTCCTAGAAAGGCTAAGTCTAAGTATACTTGCCTACGGGGCTATAAATTGCTCACAAGAGTTATATGTTATCTTGATAGACCAGACTGATGTCTATGGAACTAGAACCTTTATATTACAATTTTACCTTCGGGTTAATAATTTTTTTGGCTGACTGTTAGGCTATTGGGGTTGACTGCTTAGAATCATATCCAGTTATTAGTAGTCCTATAGTCATTCTAGGAAAAGGAACCATATAGTTGGTCGCCTATTACCTTGATGTTCGCTTGTGAACTACTATTATATGAGTATGACATTCAGATTATCGCCCAGGTCACCCCGGACCTCGCCTTTTTCTTTCTAAGCTAGCTGATTGTACAATTGCTTTCATGACTATCTGGCTAGTTGTGGACATATAGGATATGCTTGTTGGCTGTTATACAGGATGCTATAAGGGCGAGTGACAGTTGTGTTAGGCCTAAGGGGCTATGTTACGCTCACCGATCGATGTGTAGTAATATAAGTTAGGCCTGTTACATGATGTACAGGTTGACCAAGGAGCAAAGAATAAGCATGAAGTGCCTACGGAGCTATACTTTGCTCACAGGTCAATATGAAGTCGCGAGCGACTATACTGAGGCCCGCAAAGCCATTTGAAGTCTGGTGCCCTTACCAGCTTCCCTTACACCTAATTTGGCATTATGGATCCTCAGAGGAGCCTAAATCGCTCAGATATATTTAAAGGACCCCAAATGGCTCAGATACAATTACAGGAGCCTAGATGGCTCAGATACAGTTACAGGAGCCCAGACGGCTCAGATATAGTTACAGGAGCCCAAAAGGCTTGGATACAGTCTTAGAGGTAGAGTATGCCTTAGCTACAGCTTGCATACGAGGCTACAGTGAAACAGATAGCACTATATAATTGCTTGCACTTGTCGGGGCTTGTGGAGGCCTAAGTAGGTTTTTTTGTGTTGTTTGTATCTTCCAAGCTTATGGGGGCCAGGTTAGGTTCTTGGTTTTATTTTTGTCTGCTAGATACAACTTATGATTGTGAGATCATGCAGGTTAACTTCTGGCCCTTATTGTTGATTACTTTCAGTTCCTTATCAGCTTCTATTCTGTTGTTATTTTCTGTCTTACATATTTGATACATGTTGTACTGACGCCCACGCATGGGGCGCTGTATACTTGCCTGCAGGTTCAGACAAAAGGGTTTCGAGACCTCTTAAGTAGTTATTCAGATTCAGCAGATTGGTCAGGTCCTTTCCTATGGAGTTGCCAGACATTAGAAGTTTGCCTGTCTTTTGTTGTATAGTTTTGGGTAGGTCGGGGCCCTATCCCGACTATTATCTTGCTCTATAGAGACTTGCAGACTACAGTTCTTGTTAGACATGCGTTGTTGCCCGTGTGAGGCCTAGTTGTATTATCTGTTGGTAACCTTGTCGGTTTGTATATGTGTACATGTGTGCCTACCTTCCTTTTGTTATGGTTTAGACAGCATGGTGGTCTTGTCGGCCAACATAGGTTGAGGTTATTATTTCGATTGTTGGGTTAGCTGTTTGAAGCAGGTATTATGTTCCAACCTTATCAGCTTGAGGCTATGTTTTGAGCCGATATATACCTAATTGATTTCTTGATTATGTGCTGGTGGTATGCACCATAAGTGCATATGTCCAGCTAAGTTAGCTCAGAATCTAGTGTGGCATTAGATGCCAGTTACACATCCTAAGGTGGGGCGTGACAAAAATCTAACAATGTTGAGATGGAGTGCTAAAATAAAAAATAAAAAAAAGAGATAAGTTTAAGGAGTTGTGTATGTATTTGGCCTTAAGACTTTGTTTCAGATTTGAATGATTAAGACCTATTCTGACCGAATAAGTATTTAAATTTTAATAAAAATAAATATATTTAATGCCCTAATGTCTGAGTTATTCAGATTGAGACCTCCATTAAGTGTAAATAAATAAGACCTAAAACTATTATGTGATGAGATAATAATATAAATTGTTACGTAAGATTTGTGCAATTTAAAAGTATGTTTGTCTTTAGATGTTAATATTCTCGTATTGTTGATATATGTGCTTTTATCTCACATTCAATTACTCAATATACTTTATGTTCCATTTTATATCACGGTCGTTCGCTTTTAGTTTTTTTTTTAATAATTTATATTTAAATTTTATATGTAACTCTTGATAACAAGCTATTATATTTATACTAGTCGGGATGTCTCAGGCATTACCCGACCCAATATGAATAACA
>JACEIK010000731.1:211444-221819 GCA_018107945.1 Datura stramonium
ACAGCCGTTATATAGCCCGTTGATTCCATGAATCTGAGTTAGAGCCAGCCAGGCACCAGATGTGCTTAGACTCAGGGGTCTAGCAGTTCAGGTCCTAGTAAGGCACCAGGTGCTAGTCATACCCCCCAAGGCGGGGGCGTGACACCCTCCCATCTCCATCTCTATCCGCTCCAGAGGGTCCATAGGCTGAGAAGTGCTAGCCCTGCCATCCCCATCACTAGAAGCAGTCTTCCTCTTATTCCAGCCTCTCCCAGAAGCTCCCTTCACCCTTAGAGGATCAAAGGGCACATCACAGGCCACTATGATATCACTGGCCTCCCGGTGCACCTTGGCCCGTTTACATAGCAGGGTAATCAGAAAATAAATAGGTAGGCCAATGATAGACTTGGAGGAAAAGTACCTCCACTCCTCCAAGATCTACACCCCCACATTCACCTACATCCTGCTCAGAATGAAGCCACCACCAGTGCGCAGGCATAAGTCATGTCGGTGATATTGGTGGACGGAAAAATTCTTCGGGACACCAAATTCAGCCAACTCTTGGCCTCCACTGTGAAATGAGTGCCCTGAATACCCGTCCGCGTGACATACCAATTAGTCGAGACCCTCTTCTCCTCCACCACCAAGGTGTCCACCAGCCACTGCCCATTTCGGTCCACATCCTGGGCCTTTAGCTCATCCTCCGGAGGATTTGGCAGACCCAAAGCCTCGTTAATAGCAGTTGGGGTCAATAGAATCTGCCTCCCCTTAACAGAGGAAACCGACTCCCTGTGGTTCCAAACCACCGTAGGGAGGTTAGCGTAGAACTCCCGCACCCATGTCTCATTTTCCTCACAAGGCCCTGCAACCAAAGGACACCACCTCAACTCCTGGAGGTGAGCATAGAACTTCGGTGCTTTTTTGTCACATCCAGCATCACAAAGCCCCACTTGTGGATCAGAGCCTTGGTGACTTGCTCATTATGCCGGAATTGGCACTGGTCGGTCACAAATTAGATGTGGTCACCAGTGTGCATACTGCCACTGAAAGTAGGCATATGGATGAACCTGTAAATAATAAGAAGCGTTAGAAAGCGATTAGGGCAATACTAGAAGGGAAGGTTGGGAAAAAGAAAAACAAAAATTATAAAGAAGTTCACTGCCTGAGAGGCCCGCTGCAATGGCCGAGTGTCCGCTGCAGCGAGCCCCAATAGAGAATAGGACCGCCATGACGGTTCCGTAGTAGCGGTCAAAGTTCCACTATAGCAGGCATCGTCTTCCCCAGCAAACCTTCAAACCCCAACAGTGGAGGTTGAAATTTCAACCTCCGTTTCTTCCAAAATAAACTACAGATCGGGCAAAGGGTAGTCTAACCTGTACCCTATCAATAATTTTCCACCATGATAATGGACGGGTTCAAGCCCAATAGGCTCAAAAAATTCAAGCCATCATCCTACCCAGACCTCACCATTACCCACGCCAAGACTACATGAAATCAACCAGAAATACGCAGAAAATGATAGGAAACACTTGAAGACATAAATGCAAGCAACATTCTTAGTAAAAATATGCCTATGAATTCAATAGAAAACTCACCCTCATCATCCCCTCCACAATAAGAGAAGTAAGGGAGTCATGAGGATGAAGATTGCCTAAGAAATTGAGCAAAAATCGCTGGGGATTTAAGATGATTTGCTAAGAAATTTTGAGTGCAAGGGTGAAATAAGCCAGAAATCGTCGTTCTGGACCCTAAACTGATTCTCATTTCGCTGCAGCAGACCGATTGCCGTTGGGGAGGGAGATGGATCGTTGCAGCGGACTGCTAAAATAGTGACGGTTCAAATTCCATCGAGGGTCCCTCACATTTTGATTTACTAGCTAAAGGAAGTTTTATGGAAATCTAGAATGCTTAGGGCACATGGGCCGTGAGTAAAAACTGTAGGACTCAAACGAGAAATTCAAAAGACTCAGGGTTAGTTGGGTCAATCCACCACAAGCCAACAAATAGGGGCAGTGAAGCGCTGAGATTTCTTTCGGCCATAATATAGGGAAATAGAATACAGGGAGGTGCAACATGCGATTGGGTCCATTTCGTTATGGGTAAGCATAATATGAAGGAAAACTCCAAATTCGGCTTCAGAACTCGAGGTGACTTATCTCGACCTGACTTTTTGAGCCAAAAATAAACATAGAAATATGGGTGTCACCGGATTTATGTTCTCATGGAGGTTATATACTTGAATATATTTGGAATATTTGGAAGTGTTAGAGAAGGATAAATTGGTAATTTGACGCTTGAATTTGGTTAAGACAAGTAAAGATTTCTTGATCCTTTGTGGTGGTGACTCGAAGCAATAGAACTATGACCCAATGTCAAGGCCAATCGGGGGAAACTGAAAACCCTAACTGTTATCATAGGGATATTTGGAGACAAATGAATTTTTAATTGGTATATGATGTAACGACCCATTCAATCGTTATAGCACCCTGACGATCTAAGCATGGGTAAATTTTAAAATTTTTGCAAGCCTGGGTTACGACCCCAAATTTAAAATATTATGCAACAAATAATTTTGAATGGGCTAAATTAAAATCGAGTGGGTCCAGGTGTAGGGCCACCTCGGTGGACTGTTTCGTTGTAACAGAACCGTTGCAGTGGAAGTCTTTTCACCACAGCAGGCAACGCGGACCATAACTCTGCAATCCTATCTAAGTTAGGATTTAAAAACCTATTTCCATAAGGGGTGCTAAATAAAAATGCCCAAAAGCAGAAATTAGGATTTATGACAAGGAGAGAGAAATACAGAGACTAGAGGAGGCGAGACTTCACCTTTCGCCATGACAATCTTCCGCAAGAATCAGAACTTGAGGTGAGAAAATAGCTGGGAACTTCTCGATGATAGCTTGGTACCAGGGTAGACTATGGCTTACTTACATATTAAACTTTGATTAGCGAATCGTATATGTACGTATGCTTGATGTGCCATTGATGAGTAGAGAGAAGTCCTATGTTAATAACTATTAGATAGATTATAATCAGTAAATATCTATAAGATGAATGAAATTAGAATGACATAGGAACGAGGTTAGGAAATCATCATAATATGAAATTTCGTGGATTCAAAGATATCTCAAGTCTATACTGTTGGAATTCGATTTTAGGTGGGAATTCATAAAGGCTACTCCTACAGTAAGCCTCGAGTAAGGGACCAGAGGATAGACATGGGTATGGGTGTCAGGCAGTGCATGCGTTCGAATAAGTTGAGAGACTAGTAAGTTCACTTTGTTTACGTTTGTGTGCTATGATTGCATGGTTCGTGTCTAATTGATTATTTCTACTGGAGGAAGAAGGGTGAATTGACAACAGGGATTGATTAATGAGGTCTATGCATAATGGTCGAGTTGGTTGCGAGGAAATATTATAAACAAATATAGGTAGACAGTTGGGTAGTTGTACTGCCTGAATAGTACTACTGCAGCGGCACTGGAACTGCTACGTCTAGACCGCGGTGGCCACAATGATGCTGTTGCAATGAAGCCCAATCTCGTGAGCATGCTAATTTGCACCACATTTGTAGAATTTTAGGCATGGTGATGAAACAAATAACTGATTATGAAATGGCCCCGGGCCATAATCGTGATATAGCTTGTAATGCATAATTCTTACTGTGTATGTGATTTTGTGAATAAATTAAACTGTGATATAATATTCCTAAAATGATAGGTGGAATCCGAGATAACTAAGTAATGAAATGAGGTGGTATGTGAAATAGAAAAGTGATTTATCTATATGTTGAGAACAAGACGCTCGAGTTCAAGGTGAGTATCCGGACGAGCAGGATAATATAATCAAACATGTGAGTGAATACTTGGATATGAGTGGCTTATGCCCGAGGTGAGCATCCGGGTGAGCATTATGAGTGGGTACACAGACAGGTATGACTAAATGTTCATATGGCTGGGTGTACGGAAATGAGTACACAGACAGGTATGATGAGTGGTTCATACGTCTAGGTGTATACTTGAATTTCTAGAGTCCCCTGCAGGTTATGACTGAAAAAGCAAACATAAATTCCTCTGGAATGTGTGTCAGTGATGTAATGGAGGCATTTGCCCGACATATCACCGATGGTATGATTGTGAGACAGAGATGGTGCAGGTATGACATGATAGACATACGACTGCAATGATGAAAATGTACGGATAAAAGTGTGATATGAGATATACCGACATGATTTGAGTATAATGCGAGATGCACAGTTGGGATGTAATATATGATGATACAGTACATGTATGGTACTACATGACATAATTATGGTGTAGAGATGTAGTGTGAAATTTGGAAGAGACAGGTATGTACATGTACTTTAATTATGGAGGACTTAACTCCATCGGTATGGTTTGTTATTTCCCTGTGTGTACTTGAGTTATTTTATTAACTTTGTTGTTGAATGCTTGATTTATATGGTCGCGATGGGCTATAAAAGGTAGCATAACTGAGTTAACATTGGTAGTAAATTACTAGGAGATCACTGGTTTAGCTTTTTTATTATTGTGTGGATAAAAGAGTAGGAACGAGATTAAAGAGGGTGAGCTAATCATGTGAGTCAATAAATAGGTCATTAAATAATAGGAACATAATTGGTTAGTGACAATGAAAGTGTAAATGAGGTAAACGTGTTAATAATGCTTAAATGGCGGGATGAAAGAGGGAAGAATCAGTGAAGCAGGGCTACTGCCTAAGTAGGGTAATGCTGCAACAAGAGAATTACCGCTATCGCGATACTGCTGTAGCAGTCAAAGTATTCGCCGCAGTGAGGGAGAGAAAGAGAATAAAAGGTTGGTTCGATGGCTAGAGTTGTAGGGTAGGTGCGTGAATATTGATGGGTATGAATTAATGAAGTGGTTAATGAACTTATTGGGTTATAAATATAAGTTGGATCCGTGGTTAAATTTGTGTAATTCGATTGCTTGTTAAATTATATGCTATTATGAGAACTAATCTTAGTCGGCCGATGATGCCTACCGGTAGGTGTGGTGTACTGATACTATCTTGCTACACCTTTTTGTGTAGGTTGTGGCAGGTTTGAAGTTTCATCAGTGGCATGGAGTACTCAGCATCAGCTTTCATATTTTTCTCCGCAGACGAAGATGTGTCATTTTATTTTATCAGAATTCAGTTCAAGCTCTTGTACTTGGCTAGACTAGGTCTTGGGAAGGTCATGGTTTCAGAGGTGTTATTTTAATTTGTAGAATCATTTTGTATTCAAGCAGGTTAAACGGTCTTGAGTTTATTTTATTTGTTGGTTAAGTGAAGAGTTCTCCTATCGAACTAGAATCGATGTAGGTGTTCGAACGACTGCCCATTTGGGTCGTGTAAAATCTACTATATAACTTTGTATTATGATGCGCTTTCGTAATGCTAATATTTATGTTAAATGATAATCCGTTAATAGTATAGTAATATAGATTTTATAATAATTAACGTGAAATATACATATAATGCATGCATTTACATGCTCATGTAATTAAAGTTAATCAATCAAATGCTATTTCTACAATGCTTTTGTTCAATGACACAAATATTAGGACAAACTGAAGAAAGAACAACTGGATTAAATCAAACTCTTAAACATGATTACTTATTAATTAAAAATTTATAACTTTGTTTCTAATTTTTTATGTTGTTAAACTAACACGTCCTTTAAATATTATTTACACTATTTTTAGAAAATCTGTTCTTATTAATATGGCAAATATGCGTGAGGCATATGCAGTAAGACTAGTTGAGCAAAAATACATAGTATGGTGATACCTCAAACAGTTCTACCCTTTTTTTACTTCTTTCAAATTAAAATTTTAATTAAAAAAAGAAATTTAAAAAGTGTAACATATTCATGCGTGATATGTTGTTCTTCATATCAGTGTGCAAGTCCTCCATCTTGATATAATATAACATCAACCTCACCACCATCTTTTAACCAAGCTTCATAAAATTCAATAAGCAGACACACAAATAAATAAATAAATAAATAATATAACTATTGAATTAATAATAAATTAGATCAAGTTATACAAATTAAGTTCCTACCTCCTATACCATCCTTTCCGATGAAAGACATTTGTGATCGAAGAAGAAATGAAGAAATGATCTGTTTTGTAATCTATTATTTACTTTTTATTAGATTATGTTTGAATATCATCTTCGTAATAAAACTAGGCTTAACACTGAAGTGAATAGCTGTACCATCCTATAAATATAAAAATGTAAATGCAGAAAAAGGAACATAAATATATTTTAAAAATTTAAAAATTAAAAGGTGCATTTATGCTAAATAACCAAAAAAGAAATTAGAGAGGGAATGAAGAGCCTGAGATTTAGTTTTGAGGCATCATCAATTGATTCTTCCATTGGCTTTTTATCTCCTGATATTTTTTTAAAATTTTTTTTATTGCAGAGAAATGTGAAAAGAAAACACAAATAGAGAAAATAAGAAATATCATACCCAATTGATATATGAAATGAGAAATAAAAAATAGTAAATTCAAGGGAGCTAAAACCTCTTCTAAACTTTTCCTCCCGTGCCAAAAGAATAAATTAATTAAGATATATATATATATCAATTTATATAGTGATGTTCGACTGGGCATGAAGTTTAAAAATAAAATGTGATATTTTAAAATTTATGATTTAAAGTAAAATATAAATATTTATGTGATCATAAATCATCTCATAGTTATTATCGGTGCAAGCTTAGTACTAAAATCATGGTTAGTGTTGTTGCAAGATTAGTGCTAAATCATGATTAATGTTGATGCAAGACTGATGCTAAAATCAAGGTTAGCGTCGGTGCAAGATTAGTGCTAAAATCATAATTAATGCCGGTACAAGATTATTGCTAAAATTATAATTAGTGCGAGTGCAAAGTTAGTGTAAAAATCATGATTAGTGCCGATGCAAGAAGAGTACTATAGTATAATTTTTCTTTATATTCATTGTTGTATATTTTATACAAGCCCTATATGTCTACTTATACAAAAAGAAAAGATCTCATCTAACAGACTTTCTGGCGAACCTAATAAGATAAATACAAAATAAAATTATGTACAAAGTATCTATACTAAAATATCCTTGTACTACTTTCTAAAATATTGGACATATGTTCTCTTTGTATTATGTAAAGCTATCTCATTTATTCTAAGATTAAAAAAGAAAGAAAAAAAGAGCAGTCCAATGCCATTTTTCTAGTAGGGAGACATTTTGATCCAAAACTATAACGGTGAAGATACTTTTAAACAAAAAATATAATAAAAATAAAATTAATGAATTTAAATAATTCAAAAAATATATATAATTATTTTTGTAATTAAACAAAAATAAAATCATAATTACATACTCATAACCAACTTAGAGACGTGACACCCAAGCTATTATTAACAAAACACCGAAGTACATATATTGTTTGGTGAATCATAAGATTCAAATGAAAAGCACAAAATAGGTAAGTGCAACATACTTGTATCTGATACTTCTCATTTGGTGAATCATAAGATTTTAATGAAAAGCACAAACATATCTGAAATTTAAAAAATTATAATATTTTAGATATATTTTTCATCTTTCACTCAAAATTAATCAGGGAGAGTGACATGATGAATTTGAGATTAAATTTTAAGGTTTCATCAATTAATTCTTCTATTAACCTCTTATCTTCTGATGTTTTCTTTGTAATTTTGTTATTGTAGAGTGACTTGAAAAAAAAAACAAAGAGAAGAGAGGACAGTGACAGAAAAAGAAGATGAATATGACAAATTTTTTCCTTGGATTTCTTGTTGTATATTTTGTAAAAACCCTATATGCAAAGATTTCATCTAACAAGCTTTCTCACAAAACTTATAAAATAAATACAAAAGAAAATTATATATAAAATATCTATACTAAAATACCCTTATACTATTTTCTACAATATTAGACATGTGTCCTCTGTAATGATGTACAGATATCTCATTTGTTTTAAGATAAAAAAGAAAAAAAAAATAACAGTTTGGTGCACAAAATGAGTTAGTTTGTTAGTTAGAGGACATTTTGAGCCAAAAACGAAATTGTGTGGACATTTTAAAGTCAAAAATATAATAGAGAGTAAAACTACTCGATTTTAAATAATTCAAGGGTATAGTTGACCCTTTTTCTTTTTAATTAAGCAAAAATAAAAGCATATATCCACTATTACAAAAATTGAGATCCCTCAAAAACGCTTTATCAACCCTCCTAAATTTATATAATCAAGTTTAAGATTATGTAGCCAAGTGAATCATAAAGTACATATTCATGATCAACGTGGAAATATGACACCCAAGTTGTCATTAATAAAAATACCAAAATATGTCCCTTGGTGGTACCCAAAGTAATTCTATTTTTTTTAATTTCTTCCAAATTAAAATTTTAGCAGAATTTTTTTTTAAAAGTGCAACATATTCATGTGTGATATGTTATTCTTCATATCAATGTACAAGCCTTCCTTCATCTTGATCTCATCACTATTTTTTAACCCAAACTTCATAAAAACTAATGAACAGAAACACAATAAATAAATAAATTATATAATTGTTGAATTAGCAATAAACTAGATCAAATTATATAAATTAAGATCTTACTTTATTTACCCTTCTTTTCGATGAAAGACATTTGCCATAAAAAAAATTATTTTATAATTTATTATTTGCTTTTTCTTAGACTATTTCTTTTGAATATCATATTCATAATTGGACTAGGCTTAACATTGAAATGTGCAATTGTATCCTCCTATAAAATAAAAAAATGAAAAAAACAAACACAAAAATATCAATAAATTTTAAAGATTAAAAAGTGCTTTTATGCTAAATAACAAAGCACAAATTAGTGACAGTAAAAAGATAAACCTGAGATTTAATTTGAGGTATCATTAGTTGATTCTCCCATTAGCCTCTTATCTCGGTGTTTTCTTATTGGAAAGGAAAGTGAAAAGAAATTAAATACAAAGAGAGGGACAACAATTGGAAAAAAAAGAAGAAGAAGAGGGATATCATACTAATTTATAAAAGAGACAAGAAACAAAAAGACAGTGAATTCACGGGGTGCTAATAAATCTTTTAAATTTGTTCTCTTGGGCCAAAAAGAAAAAAGATTTAGAAAATATATATCAGGTTTATGTATTGGTGTTTAACTGGACACGTTAAAAATAAAATAAAAATATTAAAATTTATGATCTAAAATAAAACATAAATATTCATATAATTATAAATCATCTCATAGTTAGTGCCCCTGCAAAATTAGTGCTAAATCATGGTTAGTATTGATGCAAAATTAGTGCTGAAGTCATGGTTAGTACTACTGCTGCAAGATTAGTACTAAAATCATAATTAGTGCTGATGCAAAGTTATTACTAATAGTTATGATTGTGCAAACTTGGTGCTAAAATTATGATTAGTGCATTTGCAAGATTAGTGCTAAAATTTTTTGAAATGAAATTAGTGCAATTAGTTAGTGTATACGCGAAATAATTTAGAAATTTTGAAGTTTTTAGAAATTCTATACACTAATATATTACTAGAAAATAATATTAAATGTTTTTCAACCTGCTCAAAGCAACAACATTTAGTTTGGTGGTGAATCATATGATACTATTTTTTTTTAATTCAAATATTTTAATTAAAAAATAAAATAGAAAAGTGCAACATATTCATGTGTCTATGTTCTTCATTATTAGGTGTGTAGAATCTCCTCCATTTTGATGCAACATAGNCTCCATTTTGATGCAACATAGCATCAATCTCATCATAACCTTCTAATTCAAGTTTAATATATAAAAACTTAATAAACAAACACAAAAATAAATAAATTATATAATTTTTGAATTAACAATATAAATTAGATCAAGTTATGTAAATTAATATCTTACTTTATTTACTGTTCTTTTCGATGGAAGGTGTTTCCCATCGACGTAGAAATAGATTGTTTAGTAATCTATTATTTGCTTTCTCTTAGAGTATGTCTTGAACATTTTCTATTTTCTTCATAATTGAACTGGGCTTAACTTTGAAATAGACAGTTCTACTATCATACAAAAATAAAAAAATTAAGCAAAAAAGGAAAAAAAAAATAAAATAAAAATATCAACAAATTTTAAAAATTAAAATTTCATGTTATTAAAAGAGAGTGAAATAATAAATCTGAGATTTAGTTTTGAGATATCATCAATTGGTTCTTCCTATGACCTCTTATCTTCTCAGATTTTCTTTGTTATATCTTATTCAAGAGGAAAGTAAAAGGAAATACAAAAAGAAAAGAGTACAGCTGACACAAAAGAGGAATATAGCAGATATTTTTGTACCAAGATGTCTGGGGCCATGAGGCCAAT
>JACEIK010000731.1:243692-261546 GCA_018107945.1 Datura stramonium
CTCTTTGTTTGAAAGGAAACTTATAAATCTATAAGTTCTCTAAAAGTTTTAAGGATATTTAAGTCATTTTATTAAAAAAATTAGCTTATCAACACTTTTAATCAAATGCATTTGCTTATTATTCGGTATTTTGATTTAAATATTATAACAACTTATTTATAAAGTTAATTTTACCACTTAAAAATATTTTTCAACACTTAAAACTTATTACATATTTGCAATCGACTAATCCAAACGGACTCTTATTATTTCCCCAATGGAAACAAATTGAGAAATTGAAACTTACCCACATAGGGCAAGAGCCTCCTGTTAGCTCCTTTCACCACCTAACAAAGATTTCCACACACAATATGAAACAAGAACAAGGTAATTAAGAGAAAAATTATTCATACTGAAAGTTCCGTCACTTGTTAAGAAAATGAATATTGGGCAACATCACTAACTTTTGAATCAAACTTAATCTTAAAAGTTAGTTTATATCGTAAGAGTCCTCTGAAATCATATAGTGAAGTATATAATAATCATTCGACATATTTGAAACTTTCTAACACTTCACACTTCGGAGCTGAAGTGTTGGAGCGTGCACAATATAACACGAATAACAACATTAGTAAATAAGGAAGAGAGATGTCCCTGAATTCTGGGCTTAACTCAATTTTAAAATATATTTTCTCCGTTTATTTTTGCTTATCCACTTTAGATTTTGCACGGTTTAAAAAATAATGATTGATATGAGTATTTTGCCACAATATTCATATTATAGTCTTAGGTTTTGAAAATATGATTTGGGAAATAAGTAATTAATGTTGAGTCTAAAACATGAAAAAAATTATATGTATTTCTCTTATATACTAAAAGTGACAAGTAAAAGTGTTATTTATATATATAATAAAAGTGACGAATAAAAGTAAAAATATATTTTTAAGATATTGAAATAAAAGTAAAAATATATTTTTAAGATATTGGAATAAAAATAAAAGGAGGAAGTAGCTCATAAAATAATAATCGTCCAAAATCGTACAAGGAGAAACCAACTCATTCTCTTGACCAAGTGTGAGAAACTCTAACACACTTCACTCCAAGTATCAAATTTTGGTTAAATGATGGAAAAAGAGTAAAGAAACACCTGTGTTTGGTGGTCTTCAATGTCAATATCAGAAGAGACCTGCAAGCAACAACAACAACAACATTAATTAGACTAAGTACTATTGCACAAATATATGGGAGTTATGTGATTATAATGGTATAAATTTTACATGAGCAAGTAGGCAGAAGAGGAAGAAGGTGAAAAGAAGAAGCAATCTTGAAGACATTTTTTGGTTGGAGTTATTGAATGTGACACAATGTTTTCTTGGTCTTTTGCCCAAGTTTTCTTGTACTTTGTGATGACCACTTTGGGACTGCCTTTTTTGGGTGTAACAAAGTCTGTGCCCTGCAATTTATAAGAATCTTGTGATCTAATTGCCCCTAGTTTTACTTTAAATAACAGCCCATTCATGCACACACCCGAAAACTCATGCAAATCAACTGATTAAGAAATCCCACATGAATCAAGGATCATCAAAGTGGACCAGTCAATCCTAGCTTTTATTTATTTATTTATTTATTTATTTTTTTGTCATTAGCATAAATGCTCTTATTTTGGGGGTGATCTTTAATTTTTATTCTTCAAATTTGTGATTTTTAATTTGTCTTCGACACTTAATGATAAAAAAATGATCAAAAATATCCTTAACAGAAAAAAAGAAAAAAAGTCCTGCGCATAAGTTTTTGCCAAAATTATGCCCCAAAGGCATAATTTCATATGATAGAAAAAAATTAGCAAAGCATAATTTCATAAGACAGACTATAAGGCATAACATGAATTATGTCTGATAGACATAAAGTCATATTGAAGGGCAGTAGAAGTTCATGGAATTGAAATTATACCTAAATGACATGAAATTCTGTCTTATAAGAACAAGTTCAATAACATGAAATTATGCCTACAAAACATAAGTTCATTGGGGAACTTGTGCCTATAAGCAAATGTTCATGGAATTGAACTTCTGCCTGCTGAACTTATGCCCTGAACAGAAGTTCAACAAAGATGAACCTATACCTTTTAGGGCTAACTTATAAGCTGAATTTATTTTGACTTGCGAACTTTTTTTTTTTGAATTTTTAAAAATATTAAAAATATTTCAACTTTTAAATAATCACATCATTATTTCCTTTTTTAATTTTTTAAAAATTATGAATTTGAGGGGGCAAAAATTAAAGATCAATCTGTAAAATAGGGGTAATCGGCGCAAAATTTTGATTTTCTTTGGTTTCATCACCTGCTTTTTTGGCCCGATTGATTAAACCTGCTTCTCTTCGAAAAGTCTGCATGTTGGGGTAAAGTGTTTTTTTCTCAAAAATAACTTCATATTTAAAATTTGAATCAATAAAGATATTGTCTATTTTTTTTCTTTTTGTTGTTATTGATATAAAAAGTAATTTCATATATAAAAATATGGGTTTTCAAGTTTAGATCGAAATGAAATTTTTGAAAATCAGTATTAGATCATTAGATTTATTTTGCTTGATAGAGGCAATCGTAACCATAAGTGAAATAACAATCATTTCGCTGATTGCTCTTACTCTTGTTCTTCAATCGACACGGAGGAGAGAGAGAGAGTCCTCCCAAGCCAAGGATGAGTGTCAAAAGAAAAGATGTGCAAGCTGGTCAATCAAAAGGAGAAAGTGCGGAAATGAGATTTTAGGGTTTTAAGATTAAGATAGATTGAACACCAAATCAATCTCGATTAAGAAAAGAAAACTTGTTGCAACTACGGACGTAAACATATGTGTTTTCTCATTAGACTATTTTAACCGATTGTTTGTGTCGGCCCTTTCTCTACGATTCTTCTTCACATGAAATTTGAAGAGATGAACATTGTTCTACTGCATGACGAAGTGATGTTTATGTAACGGGAAAGAGTACAATGCTATACTAGGTGTTCCATCGCCTCGTAGCGTGGTATTTGTCTTTGCTGCTATTTCCTTAAGACGACCTCTCTTATTCTACGATAATTCAAGGTGTGGCACCTCACAAACTTTACTGGGGGCAATACTAATAGCTAACTCGGTTAATCACCTGGTCTAGATAGAAGGGTCGTTTACCTCTATCCTTTGAGAGATTGCTTGGTGATGGTAGGTAAATAGCTTGGAAATTAAGTCGAACAAAGTGGAGAGATGAAATCTCAATTACATTACTGCAAAAATTGGATTTGAAAGAGCAAGCTAGGAGAAACTAAGCATTTGGAGAGATAATACCTGAATCCCGATCTCATCTACTACAAAAGGGAGCCTCCTGGATCACTTGAAGAGCCTGCACTTGAAAAAAAGAAGTAGAAAAGGGAATAAATATAGTGATAATTTGATTCTTCGGGAGACCTCGAGCGTAATGTATATTAATATTGAGAGACTCTAGCCAAATATATTAACTCGAATGAGGGGATCAAAAATTCGTGGGTCTCTGTAGCACCGTTTGTTTTGCAGACAAGATGAAACCTGTAGAAAATATTTCTTTCTGCAAGTCATCTCTAGGGCTTTCAAACGCAACCAAGTAATTGGTATAATGATTGAAAGATAAAAATATAGTTGTCGTGGCCACGGTTGAAAGCAAAAATGAAATGACTTGACTCATGAATTCTATGGACTTTAAGTGACCTGACTAATCAGCCAATCCACTCTTCAGTTCAATGAACAAACCTCTGATGAAAATACTACCCCTTTACAAATCATATACACATATTCAGGATTTGAATGTTCAGATAGAAAATAATATAGTTCATGGTAACATCAATACCTGGTAGCTATGTATTGAACCATAAAACATGGAAAGTCTAAGGAATTTTTTTGAAGTATTAGTTCAACTTTTATATAAAATATAAAATTATCATTGTATAAAATTGTCATAGTAATCTCTTAAACTTCGTATAAGTTTTTGTCTAAGTCTTTACAATTAAGAATATTTATCCCGAATAGAGAGTAAAATTGCTTCATTTGAAATAGTTCATAAAAGAATTTGTCCATTTTTCGCTTTTTGGAGCATTCATTAGTACGAAAGGTAAACTTACTATTTAGCTAGTTAGATGTTATTTTGAGCTAAAAGATAAAATCTAAGATAATTTTAAATAAAAAATTTTTTTATTTTTTTTATTTGCTTTATTTATATTTTTAAGTTTGAAGTTTTTAATTTATTTTAAATAATTTAAAATATTTTGGCCCTCCTCCGAATTATGAAATGAACATGTGGTACTGACAATGGGATATGGACGGGTAAAGAGTAAAGATTCTTAAGCGAACACCAATGAATAAAGTGGAAGAGTTAATTAATCCGTATGTTCTCAAGCATTTGATAGATAAGATTTTATTTTGTTATTTTAAATTGTTTGTTTGTGTTTGTTTTTGGTTTTTTAATTTTATAATTTTATAAATTAATTTATAAAACAAGAAATTAAAAATATATAATACTTAATTATCTTTATTATTAAATAACTTAATTTTTAAAATTTTGAATATTTTAACATTAGAATTAATTTATAATATAGAGTTAGAATTGAAAAAAAAAAATGATCAATTAGTATTTCTTGAGTTTTAAAATTGACAACTATTTTGAAATAAATATTTTCAATATATCTACTAAATAAATAGGGATAGAGGAGTACCCCTTCCGCTCCGCTTTAGTTATTAGGATAAGATTTATATATTCATTAAAAAATTAATAAAATTACAATTTAACTAATATAATTCTATTAGTTAATTAAAAACATACAATATTATTATAACAAATAACTATTATAGAGAAATTTTAAAAAACAACTTCAAAAAGTTAATTTTAAAAATATAATTACTTTTTCTTAACTTTTAAAAATTAATAACTAATTAAATAACTATTTTTAACAAGTAACGACCGCAAAGTAAGGAATATTATTATAATATAAAAAGACATGTCTCTATTTTTGGCAAATTTAGAAGTGTCAGTGGGCTCGAAAGTCGAGGCAAATGGTCCTGAAAACAGGATTGAGCAAACATTAGACAACAAAAATAAGATTTGCCCCACATTCTTTTGTGGGTTGCAATTGGGAATATTTGCCAATAAAATTAATTAATTTTGAACGGAACGGAATATGAGAGTGTAACATTATTTGAGGAGGAGGAGTGTTATTAATTACTTTCTTCGTTTTATTTTAATTGATAGATATATTAAAAATAATTATTTTAAAATATTTATTAATTTTAAAATTATATATTTTCTCATAAATTAATTATATTTTCTAATTTTATTCTTAATATTTAAAATCATTTTAAAATATGAAAAGAATTATTATTGTATGTTTTTAAAAAATTAATAATATTATTAATAAAAAAATAAAAACCAATTAATTTAACTTAATAATATTTAAATATTTTAATAATTTTATATTTATTAAAATAAATTTTTTCATCTTTTTCTTTTTGGTGTTATGAATTAGTTATGCAAATATTTCATGCAATCAAGAATAATATAAGAAATGTTATGTATGAATTTATAATTTTGGTTTTGTTGCGCAGGAATTACTTACTTTAAGAACTTTTTTTGTCTTTGTTACTTTATGCATCTATTTTTTAAATATTTTAATTGTTAATTTAAAATTTTTAACATAATAAATATATTATAGTCAAAAGATGTAATACTTAAATAATTATTCTTGAAAGAAATAAATATTAATTAATTAATATAACATATTAATTAAAATAAAAAATTAAAAAAACTCAAAATTCATAAAAAAAAAAAAACCCCAAAATTTTTTAATTTTTAAAAATTAAAAATATTTTTATTTTTTTTATTTTTTTTATTTGTTTAGTTATATTATTAAAATAAAAAATTAAAAAAACTCAAAATTCATAAAAAAAAAAAAACCCCAAAAACAAAAAACAAACAATATAAAAAATATAAAAAAATTTTTTTAATTTTTTTAATTTTTTTATTTATTTTGAAAATGAGAGAGCCAGTAACAATTAAGATGTCTCAAATGTGCAAAATTATTTTATTACTTTACCATTATAGAGCACCATTATGGGTTAGTTTATAAAAAGGATATGGATGTACCTGAAAATTGTACTCTAAAAATCTGTGGGTGGGTGGGTGGGGGTAAAAACACTAAAAATATGAAATTAGCTATCAAATTTTTGATAATGTTTAGTTAATTCGTTGCTAAAACTCTTTGAGCTAATTAAATTTTTTTTATAATCTATCACTAATTCATAGCTATAAGATTAACAAGAAATTTTTATTGATTAGCTATAGAATTTTGTAAGCCGCTAATTACTTATTTTCTACCGGTAAAAGTTATGGAGAAGTGCCAGCTACAATCCAGTTGTTTTTGCTCATAAATAAATTCTGTAAACTAAGGAGGAAAAATGCAGTCACTGAGCTATTGATTCCTTTCCATTTTTGTCCATCTAAAAGAAGAAAGAAGAAAAGAAAAATTACAGAGTGGAGTGATGTAATGTTTGAGCTGGAGCCTGCTCAAATTCTGCACTGCTACTCCAACAAGACAGAAAAATATCATTCCAGCTTTATTATTTTTGTATAGTACCTACAAGTATTAAATGAACAGACTAGACTGGATTTAAATAGTTTAAAATAAGTTAAGTTAATAAATAATGTCTTTGGATAGTGGTGAAAGAAAAAAAAATTGATGCAGAGAGCTGACACATCATTTTGTATAAAATGGATGGAGTTAGCAGATGAAAAACAAATTATAAACCCATAGGTATAACATTATGAATATATAGATTAATATATATGGGTCATTTGAAAGGATGCATTAAAAATAATGCATCTATAAATTTCTATATTACTAATCTCTTGTTTGGTATACTTTGCATGTTTGGTATACTAACACAAAGCTCTGCATGCATCAACTTTGTGTATTATTAATTCCTTATTTGTTTAGTTTATCACTCTACTAATCAAGTACTATGCATTTGGTCATAAGAACAACATGTATTGCCCGCTGCCCGTATATCCTTTTCGACTATTTATTCACCATTAGAATGCATTATGAATAATCTTTTTTAATTAAAATTTTGAATTCATCTCTAGTTCTCGGATATTCATTTGACATTTTGCTTCGAATTGTGCGCCTATATATTTTTAGGGTTCTCTGAGATGTCATCTCCCTTAGTTTCTGGAACTAGTTCAGCAGCGAGCACAACACAAAATGGGCGTAATGCTCTTGCAGACATGTATTACCCGCTACCGGTATATTCTTCTCGGCTATTTATTTACCATAAGAATGCATCGCCATAAATTTTTAATTAAAATCTTGAATCTGTCTCTCGCTCTTGCATATGCATTTTGACATTTTGCTTTGAATTGCGTGCTTACGTAATTTTAGGGTGTTCTCTGAAATGTCATCTCCCCTTACTTTCTGAAAGTAGTTCAGCAGCGAGCACACCACAAAATGGGCGTGATGCTCTTGCAGTTGCAGACATGTCATTTAGAGAGCTTAGCCACATTTCATGTTGTTCTTCAGCTCTGTCCTGAAAACAGTCTGTTCAAAGTTATCCACTGAATTTTCTACCTTGAAAGATTCTGAAAACCACCAGCTGGGCCACCTTATCCTACTAAAATCCATTTTTTGAAAACTTTACGAGTTCAACGTACAAGATTCTCAATAAAATAAACAATCAGTTTGTGGATTGTATGTTGAAAGAAAATTGCATTTTTCCTTCTCTTTTAGATAAAAGGTGGATAGGCAGCTGACAGTTGCAAAAGAGAGCACGCAAGGTGCCTGTCTTACGCCTTCCCATAAATATTAATTTCCATTCCAAAGAATCCAATTTGTCTCTCAGTAAAGCAACGGATGGCAATTATCCTGCCAAGAATCTGGATAAATCCTCCCAGTAAAAAATTTATAAATATTTACATCAAATCAATAAATACCAAACATGTATGCTCATGTTAATTTTTAACCACTAAAGTTTATGTACTTGATGTAATCACCTAGTGCGGATAAATATTTACCATCCCGCTACTATTATCTTTTTGTTTAATTCAAACCAAAGATTCACAGACTGCATATATTTCAGGATCTTTTTTACCCTGAACAGAATGGTTCGGTTAATTTTTCGAGGGGATGGATAGGCATTAGACCACAGTACAAATATCAGAATAGTTTAGAATAGTTGAATGACAAACTAGAAGGTAGCTAGTTCTATCCTGCACCAAACAACTCAAAAGAGCGCTTCAAACCAGAGAATGAATCTGAAAAGCTCAATCTAATAATCTCTATATACATGCCACTTACGTTATCAAGGGAAAAAAGATTCAGACAAAGGAAAATTCTTTATAATATCAGTATATATCTCGATATCAAAATTTCCATGTTCCCCGCTCAAAATAATTCAGTCACAAAAGGGAACTAAGGTGGAACTCTTAATCCACACAAGTGGAAATAATATCATGGTAGGCTGTGATTCTATTCCTCTAAAAAGCAGAAAAAAAAGAAGAAAATCCTCATCTATGCAGCCTTGCCAGTTGCCCCAACCTCAAGAATGAAAATAGGAGGAAAATATATCTGATCTAAGGAATGTAATATTTTAGAACATAACAGCAAGCTCCTTCTCTGTCATCTCAAACACATGGTCTCTTGCGTCTGTGAGTGCTGTCTGAAATTTGGAAATCCATCCAGATATTGTAAGGAACTAAAAATCACGTAAAACAGCTAAAAATGAGAATAATATAGTCATTTGAAATTACCTGTCCTAATTTGGTGAGGAAGTTGCTGGCAAGATTTAAAGATGTGAGTCTTACATCTTCATTTGCCTTAAGTGCTTGAGCGATAGCAAAAGCTCCTTCATCCTGTGCACAAGAGAAACTAAGTTAATGCAAGATGATACGTTTATCAAAACAGTTGGTTGTGTACTGGAAAAAAGTTACATACTCTAATTTCATTGAACCCTAAATTGAGTGTCGTCAAAGATTCATTGACCACCTTTAAACTCCGAGCAAGGCAGATTGCACCCTGCAAAGGAAACAGTTATGTACTTTGAGGGAAATTAAAGATTGCCGCAGAATGAAAGAATTATAAAGTATGAATTAAAACCTCATCTCTAAGTCCATTGGCTCGCAAATCTAGAATTGATATGGTACCATTGTACTTCAACATATCGGCAAAATATTCCGCACCTTTGGCTCCGATCTGCAACAAAATTAGGTGAGCATGCTAAAAGAGTTCAATAAAAGCACATATATGAAACAATCCATGGATTACCTGACACCAACCAAGCATGAGATCTTTTACATTTCCATGAAACTTGAGTACCTCTGCTAATGCCATTGCCCCCTCTGGTCCAATAGGGTTGTAACCAAGTTCTAACTGTTTGTGAGAAATTTTAAGTATAAAATATTTAATTTTTCTAAGAAATCAGTAAAAGGAATATTTGATGAAACTCACTGAAGTAATGACAGAATTATCTTTCAGAACTTCTGCAATGGCACTGATACCCTTAGCATGAATGTCATTGCCCCCCTGTAAAATTTCGCAGAATTTCAGTCATCAGAGGAAATACCACTATGAAAATAATGCTCTAATAAGAAACCCTGCCTCATCGCCCCTGAACAAAACAAGTAACATCAAAAAAAAAAAAAAAGGAACAAGAAATATTAAATAAAATAGAAAAGAATAAACAATTCTTACAAGATCGATGTTAGTTATTGAGCGGTTCTCCTTCAAAGCTTCTGCAATCTTTTCAGCTCCCTGATGGATATAATGTGGATGAAAAAAAAGAAGGAAAAGTCCATACATATCAAGAGATTGAGTCTGGATCTGCAAGGGAAAAACTCAAATGGTCCCCTTATCTTGGGAACAGGTTTAACTGTCCTTCAAATATAACTGTGAATAAACTAAGTCCTTCGTCTTTGCCAAAAATAGACACTTTTGGTCCTCCCCAAATTTAACGTTAAATATTAAGGGTAGATCCTCAAGTGAAAAGCATGTGACCTATGCTTCTCTTAGAACAGTAAACCTTCGCCTTTAATCTTCAACACCAAGGGTAAGTCAACACTAGCTAGTTTGATCTAATTTACCAAGAATATGGTTGAATTCAGTTTGACTTTTAAGTTTCTATCTGATGCTGCCAGCACATGAGTTCTTCTCCAGCAGAAAGGTAATTGTGCTTCTGCAACTCTCTGGCAGAAAGCAAACCCCCTTAAATTTCTGAAAACCCTCCTCCTTCGCTGAAACAACCCGACTCTAAATTACAAGTTTTAAGCCCCGTTTAGGAACCAAGACATTGTACGGGTCATATTTACCATTTGGAACTTGTTTGAGGAGTTCGGGTGAGTTTTGGAATCAAAAACCCACTTTGGACAGCACCAATTTTTTTTCTGGTGCTTGTGCAATCCTTTGCGTTCGCGAAGGAGGGGGAGTCTGGTCAGCGCGGTCACGAGACCCTGACCGCGATAGCATAGGGTCCCTATCTGGTTTCTCATCGCTATCACATGAGACAGGTATATAAACAGTGATTTCAGGATTTTATTTTATTTCAACACATTTTGGGAATTTTGGAGCTCGGGGTTCTGTGATTTTCAAGGGAGAATATTCTTTATTTGAGTTGACAAAAACTCATGCTAGTGTACCATAGCATTAGAAATCTTTGCTTCTGCTATGTAATCTAAAAACATAAAATAGAGGGAGTCTACTGATTGCAGTGAGATGGATAAGGTTGAGAAGAGTTATACAAAGGACAAAAACCTGTGTAAGTTCTAAGTGATTAAATTACCTCGTCTTTAATGTCATTCATATAGAGATTCAACCACAGTAAACTTTTGCTTTTTTTGACATATTCTGCAACATGAAATGCACCTCTAGCAGTAATTGAATTGTTGGCAATGTCAAGTAAAACAAGTTTCCCTGCAGACATATGATGGTGACCTTTCAAAATAGATGCACAGGACACAACACCAACATATGGTTAATGATATGTCATTAGCAAACCTTTACGCAAAGATAGGCCAGAAATTAATGCCCGTACTCCTTCATCACCAACAGAGTTTCCCTGCAAATAAAGTTCCTGCACATAAAGAATTTTTTCAAAAAAAATTGAATATACAAGGGTATGTTTAGGATATACAGTAATATTTAAACAGATAAAGTTTCTTTAATAACATAAACCAGATTTAACATTTTATCCCAGTATCAGCAGTCACAGAGAAAATTAAAATGGTTGCAATTGAAGATTTTGAAAAGAAAAGCTCTTCTATGCAATCAAATGGAAACATGAGTGCAAAAATTAAATTCACTAACTAACAAACAGTCCAATGACACAGAAGCAAGATATCAAGGCTAACGAAAAGCTCAATTATTTGCTAAGTCAAATTAAAAGAAAAAAACTAAATAAAAGAGAAAAAACACGAAGGGTCTCGGTTGGAGGAAGGAATTAATAAGAAATGTACCCTCAAGGACTTATTGCTCTCCAGGCCTTTAGCCAATGCTGCAGCCCCTAAAGCACCACCATAGTTGCCGCTGAACAGTTAATTAAAGCACATAAATTGAAATACATAAGGGAAAATAAAAATTGATATGCCTTCCCTCATAATTGAAAACCCACTCCTCTCCTCACCGGAATGTCAAGCACAAAAGAAAAACAAATAACTAACCACAAAAATTGGACATACGACAAATGTGGACAAATACAGAAAGACATCAGAATAGAATTTGCTTACTTGAGATGTAAGGATTGTAAAGTTTTATTCTCAAGAAGTGATCCAGCAAGACCGGAAAATCCCTATTTCCATATCCAAATCAAACACGTTTTCCATCAGATATCAAGATAATCAAATAAGTAGGGAAAACAAATTACAAGTTCTGCTTAACGGAACGGAACATACAGAATAGTCAATCAGATTATTGTTTAGTTCAAGAATACGCAAGGTTGAATTTTTTTTCAGCATTTCGCCAATGGCTTTGGCTCCCTGCAAAATTCAGATAAACCATTGCAGAGAAATTTAGGCAATAATTGATCTGAAAACAGATAATACTGAATGGCGCTTTAAAAACTAAAACCATGTTCAAACCTCATCTCCTAAGCCAGTGCTGTTCAGCTGGAGCTTTTGAATACCAGAGTTATTTGCCAGTATATCACATAAATACTGTGAACAGAAATTTCATTAATGAACTTCAGAACATTATAATGGGATAGCTCAGAGATGACACACTAGAAAAATTAATTGTGAGGTCAACTGATATATTCTCTAACAAGTCTATTGAAATTAATCATAAAAGAAGCTAAAACTATCCAGATAATCATGAGCCATTTTTAAACATGATGTTTCTAGACCTGAGAAGAACAAATCTGCTAAAGGCCTCAATCTGAGAAGCTTGGTGTTTTTCCTTAAGACCAACAAATTCAGGAAATACGCAAAAGGCTCCAGCCCAGATTAATGAGAAATATGGTAATAGACCTGTTGTCTAACCATGACCAAATAGTCATGTTTAATGCCAAAGTGCCCCGACTAAGATAAGTACAGTACAAAGCATGACCATAAGTATGCATGTTAAATTGGATAACAGTTAAAGTGTACAGGGAAAGTTAGGATTAGCTTATTAGTCATATGTATTCCCAAGGTTTTGGATTTTCACCTATATCATCTGTCCATTACCTTGGCTCCTTCATCCCCAATAGCATTTCCAGATAGGTTAAGAGTCTTTAGAGCAATGTTTGATTGCAAGATGCCATCAAAGGCCTTCACTCCAACCGCAGTTATTCCATTAGCAGCAAAGTTTACTTCCTCAGCTGTCTGGAAATTACATGCAAGGAAAGGTAGTGTACATTGGTAAAGGAACTAAACTTGCCCAAAAACATTATTCAAGGAAAAAAAAGAAGCTAAGATTGCTGTTGTTACTTTTTTATGTTACAGCATTATGGCTTCATCCTCTTGGATTTACAAGATAGACCATGATTATACGTTGTGTAATAAATAATGTCAAAACTCTACACAGATAAAGGAAGGGGAGACAGAGAGAGAGAGCAAAAGAAATTACCTGATTATATGCTAAACTCTCAGCTAAGAAAAATAGCCCCTCATCTCCAAAGTTACGACCTGCCAAAGCCTAAAATATTCAATCCAAGAACCTCTTGTGACTTGCAATTTTATCCTTAATCAGTATGCAAAGCATGTAGAATAACAATACAAGGAAGATGCAGCAAAACTTTGGTTTCGATGTGTTGCACACTTGGTGGGGGAAGCTTATAAATGAAACAGGTTTAGAAAATGTTCTTCAGACACTATTAATATGCAACATGTTTTTATCATAAATCAATGTAAAAAGCTTCAAAGCTTTGGTCTTTATATGTTGAACTTTCTAAGGAGGCGGGAGCTTAAAAATTTAACAAGTTAAGGTAAGACTTTTAACATCATCATCATATTTCTGAAAACTACAAATAATAGGAAGTTCTTGATCGGAGGTATAGAAGAGGAAGATATCCATTATGACAGCATTTAGCATAGATGAATACCAATTTTAATATTTGAAGCAGCTGAGCCAGAACTGACTGCAATTTTACCTGACATGTCAACAATGCTGAAAGATCTAAGCTCTTTAGCAAACTCATTAAGCCTCAGCTTGGATTCTCTTTCAATCTTTGCACCAAAACCAGGCAACAAGTTAGTCCCAGCGGCAATTGACCACTTCAATCCCTGAGTAGATTCACTTTCTTCTGATGTAGTCTTGGCTGGTTTGGGAAGAAGAACTTTCTCCACCAGCTTCCACAAAACTGTCAACTGAACACATAGATTAGTACGATATAGAGAATCTTCCTTCTACTTAAGATTCCTATTTCCAGTCACAATTCATAGGGAGGAAGATCTTCAGTATAGCAGCCACATTCTCACAAGATTCAACCTCTGCGAAAAAGGATGCCAGGCGAAAGTTGGAAGGATATAACTTGTAATGAGTTCATTGGGAAGGGACTACCAATAGAAATGTCCAGGGCCTATAGTCAATGCTGGAACCAGAGCAACAATGTGGGTAAAACTAAGAAATTTATTCTTTCTGCAGATGCAAGTGAAGCAGCTCCTCAATTTTTTGGGCAGAAAGAGCACAGAAGTGATTCGTAGAGGTAATTGGCACTAAAAGAGGAATTCAACCGCATCATGTAGAGGTATGAAGCAGCATCTTTGTAGATGGAAATGTAAAACTTTGATATTAAGATAAATTAGACGCAACGATACCAGTTGGTTGATTAACTGTTTATTAGAATTGACAGTGTAAAAAAATAAGAGAGAAATAAGCTATTGTAATCAAAGGTTAACCGCATTCAAGGAGCTCCTCATATAGAAGTTCTGAACTAAATTTAGAAGGAAAGTTTACTAATTCCTGCGCTCCTAATTAATAAATCATTATTATTAAGAATATTTTACACAATATTTTTTAATGATTCTCTCAACATCAAGCATGCTCCTTCAGATTCGAGATGGTGAAATAACTAGAAAAGTAATTGGAACTATGAACAGTCACATGAATAGTCTCATCAGTAGTGAATGATCATGGAAAAGAGAAGCAGTGAAGTTTTTGTTCTAAAAGGTTACTGGTAATTGAATAATGAAAGAAAGTGTTTTTTGCAGCACACATGAAAAGGAATCTACCAACTCAACTACCGGAAGGAATATGCTAAAATAAATCTCTAGGACATCATCCGCATAACTCGGATTGGTGCTAAAGTGTAACTTGAGAAGTAAAAAGGAATTGCAGTGCCACGAGAGTGACACCAGAAGGGAAAAAGTGTGGTTAGTAAAACATAAAAAGTAAAGAAAAGTCTAGCCAAACTGGTAGCATAACGCCATGTACTGATAGCAGAAGTTACTTAAGTCATTACCAAGATCTATAACATCTGAAAAGGGAATAACAACTTCTTTTTTGTTTAAATTGATGCTTAAGAGAAGACAAGCAGGCTCCTTAAATAGGAGTTTTAACCTACCATAATAAGGATAATTTCCTAATCTTTGGGATTCTTAATCAATATAACATAATCATTAAGAATATTTTTACACAATATTAATAATATTCCATTTACTTTCACCAGTAACATAGCTAAAAAGAACAAGAACATTCTTCCTACTGATACTCTTGACTTCAATAGACAGTTAAACAAAGACGCCATAGCTTGTGGAACAAGTCACCATACACTTCTCACCCATATAAAAGAAGTTATCACACACTACAGGTCCCTCAAGCATAGAACTATATTTGGCAACTAAAAGATGACAAACAGATTTATGGTCATCTTGAGCATGCTGCTTTACAACCAAAGAGTTGGTTCAAGAGAACGAATTTGTGAAGTTGTTGCAGCACCTATTTCTCAAAAGCTGTTAGAAAGTGGCTCTTAAGGAGGAAAGATAACTTTCAATCGCTTATTTATAATAGATAATTAAAACATATTGAATTAATTAGAATGACTTCAACAATTGGGAACCTAAAAAAGAGGTCAGTGTCACTCAGTCAAAATGTCAAACACAATCCATTCATATGAGTGCAGGCAGCAGAACATATCAAATGATATCAAAAGGCTGCAAAATGAAAATGGCAATCCTGTTTGGCTGTAAGGTGCCTTGCATTTCTAAGTTATAAACCTGAGCCTCTAAATGCTGAACCATTACTGTGTGTTCACTCATTTTCTTAATCACGAATAACTCAATAATAAAGAGCCTTTAGTTCTCCATTCATGGTTGAATACCGGGTCTCTGTCATATTGCCAAGCACTCCAATTACTTCTAACTTTTTTATTAAGTTGAGAATTTTCTCACAAGACCTCATAAATCCTGACCACTTCCAGTATCCTCCAAAACTGAAAACCACTTAATTTAGTCCCTTGCCCCAAATACTAAAGCCTTGCCTGCACCACTAACTTGGCATTGTGAAAATACAAGAGCAAGAATGTACAATTAACCATTTGCATTTTCACTTATTTTGCCACAGTTATAAGGTGCACTCTGACTGAACTTAAACTGGATGCAAAATTAATCCCAACTACATAGAAAACAGAAATAAAAACCATTACAGCTACATAATGGAAAGCAAACACTGCAGCAGCATATTTTCAACGTTGCTTCTCTAATCCAATTGCTATCTTACTTTTATTAAATTTTCAAATACTTTCCATGATCCACTTCTCCACGCCACACCAATGCATATAATTAACAAAGATTTAAGGTGTAAAAGCTAGATGGAAAATAAATAGCAGCAACTGACCCTATAATGAAACTGAGCAAAATGATTTTCATACTCTCAATGAAATTGTGGTCGGTTTTAATGAATCAATAATCAGTTTCTTGTTTCTTCTCAAATCCTCCTCCTTCTCTCTATATTTCTTTTTGATAACTGTGGTACCCAGGCTAGTTTTCGCGGACCTCGACTAATTCCACGAGATACCTGCCACCTCCACTAACAACAGAAAGAAATCATCTAGTATTTTTTATCTCTGATGGAATTTGAACTGAGACCTCATAGTTCTCAACCAACTTCTTTGACCACTAAGCAACACCCTCGGGTACTTCTCTCTACTTTTCCCTCTTTCTCAGCTAGAATCTGACCAGAATCAGCCATGGATCAGATTTCTCTTAATTGTAACAGAAATACAATTTTCAATTAAGTTTGACATTATACACCAACAATGTAAAATTTTCTACACTATCAGGTTATCTAAATGTAAACTACTGGCAACTTTCTATAATAAACATTAGCTGGTAACCTAAAAAAGATGGTTAACTGACTTGCTAGAACCGGCTAACTAACATGATTGACAGTGTACAAATTATTTACACCGGCAGTGGCCCTATATCAAAATTTAGTAAATTGATGTTCATATTCCAAAAGAAATAGACACTTCCAATTCATGTGAACTTCTAATCTATTAACTCCTTGTTTTATTTATTGCTCCAACACTAGTCATAACCGAAAGTACTCAAATGCAAACAGCTCCTCAAAAAGCTCATTCGGAATAAGAAATTAAAGCTATCAGTACAAAAAGAGATGAAAATAGCCAAAATGTCAATACCAAAAGAGATAACCACAAAAGCACCAGCAGGCACAACAAACGAAGCAATTTGGTCAAAAGGTATTGCTGGTGCTTGAGCTTGTGATTCCTTGTAAACTCTCCGAGAATTCATCGAACGTCTCGGACCAGTACTAGACGAAGCAGCTCGAACGATTACATATCTCAATTGCAAGCAATTTCTTCTTCTACTGATGTAAACCGGCGAAATATGAAGCAAACAATAACTGGATGAACTGCTCAACGATTGTTGCCTCCCGTATCCGACTTTTCTACGATTAAATTCAAGATTCACCTAAAATTACGGAAAAGAAGAGAGGAAAAAGTAAGTTTTTTTCTTTGAGAATTTAGCTTTTATTGCAAGTACAAATGAGTCAAAAAGGTGAAGGAAGTACCGTTGGATGAGAGCACAGAGAGAGTGTAGAAGGTGAGCCCATGGAGAGACTCAGTGAGTGAGACAGCGAAGAGGAACGGAGAGTTGCAGAAGAGGAGATAAAGCGCGGCGTTGATGATCTGAGAGAATTATGGGCCAGGACGACATGTACAATGTAATGGAGTTCTTGATTTTGTCGGGCTTTTACGCTATAAATTTAGCCCAGAAACACATTGGACTCTATGGGATGGACCGAGGCGTAGATCTGGGTTTATATTGGACTTGATGAAGTCAATTCAACTTCTCGAGGGTCAAAACTTTAGGAATAAGTGAAATTTTCACAAGTGACTACAGTTTAGTCCATCATAATAGACTGTCTTTTTAGCTAAGGGAGAAAAGGTTTAAAAT
>JACEIK010000731.1:264047-275012 GCA_018107945.1 Datura stramonium
GTGATAAAGGTGTATTTGTTGTATTCATCCAGAAAATTGAGTTGTATCAATGAATACGATCCCCATTGCAATGTAAATTAGGAGCGATAATTTTTTTTAAAAAAAATATTCTTTGGGGAAGAATATCAAGTTGGCCCTTGCAAATAACTTGATGCACTATCTGCCTTCAACCCTTTGAGTTTTGCAAAAATCACGCATCAAACAAATCTCAATCTTCCATAATGCAAATCAACTCCAAAGTTTCATCACCAAAACGTTAAAACAGAGGATTTTCACTACTAAATTGACTTCACAGATACCAAATGAAAATCGATTTCAATTAGTTCAATTGTTCTTCAACGCCATTGATACAAGTATTTTAGATTTCACTAATATAAAAAATCTATTAAATTATTCTTCATCGAAAAATTATACAGTAAAACGACAATATCTACATTGATTTGCATATACAAATAAATGATCGGAGAAATTTTTGTTTGATTGTTCACCATCAGTGATCAATATAGCTAATTTGCATTCATAGATACAAATAGTAGTTTAGGTGTTATTTTTCGTTCATCATTGTTGAAGTTGTACAACAATGTATACATCAATCCACATATACAAATAACTCTAATTTTCGTTGGATGAACATTGATACAAAAGTACCTGCCTTGATACAAGGATTGACAAGTGCGTCACTGATATAGAAAGTGAATTATTGTATTGTTTGAGTTATGAAATAGACTATAACAATGTGAATATAACAACTTTGATTTGACTTTGGAAAATGGAATTAAAAAAATCTTATGTTGAATACACAATAGAGAAAATTATGATAAAAGAGTATGCTTCATATGTAAAATTAATTGATCTAATTTCTAAGCAAATTGACATCAATTTGAGTCTCAAGTCTATCAAAATCAAATACAAGATGGAAGATATACACCTATGAAAATACAAAAATGACATGGGTGTCAGGGAGTATGTTGAGTTGAAGAAGAAGAACAGGAAATTCGACATGTATCTATTATGTATTACTACCATCTATAAAGATATTGCATATATTATACTGGATGAAAGTATTTCAAAGTTGAATTATTAATACTTAATACAAATCATGGTGTAAATGCCATAGATATAGTTGATACACTAACAATGGTGTCATCAACTTCCAGTGAACTAGTTAAAGTCTTTGGAGCTGACCAAGTTTATTATTCGAACCATAACAAAAAGAAGTAATGGTCGGGCAGGTATAAAAGGATAAGAAAATAATAAAGATTGTGATGTGAAAGTATGAAATTGCTAAAAGGTTTTAATTTCGAGTGGAGAAGTCAAACATTATCTGATTGCGTTTAAATGCACGCGGTCATCAAGTAATATAGGACGATGAAGTCCAGATAAGATAGTTCGTCCAATTCAAACTTTTATTCCAACTATTCAAAAGTATATAAACAATTCTTGAAGTGTTATTTATACTACTATTGAAGCAAATTAAATACTTAAGAAAAATGCTTAAAGTATTGGTTGTCTTTACATCCAGTGTCTTGACAATTCTACAATCCAATTTAAGTATAAATCATTATATTATTGACTTTTATGAGTTACTAGTTGCAAGTTGATATCACTTAGTTGAGTATCTTTCTAATAACTCTAAGACTACTTTGTTGGTGTCTCTTGCTTGCTTGTTGAGTTATATTATATACTTGTTATTATTCAATATCGGCCTATGATACCTACCAGTACACAATGTTTGTACTGATACTGCTCATACACTTCTTTTAATCGAATGTAGAATGTGATTCAGGAAGTTCTTCGAGACCTCATCTTTAAAGCTATTATCGACTGATACGAGGGTGAGATGACTTTCTCCAAGCTGCCGTAGATCTTCTTGATGATGTCTTTTCATTCAGATACTGATTATGACCTTTCTTTCATTCATCTTAGACATTTTAGCTAGAATCCTATATAATGACTTTCGATTTTGGATATTGTAATAGATAGCTTCCACATAGTTTTTTTTTTTGTATTTTAGATCTCGATTTATTTATTTTATTGCTAGTTGTTTCATTTTGAGTAAGATGAATACATAAATGGATGGGTTAGTTAGAAAACATTCGCCCACCGGTGGTCAATATGGGTGCCAATTACGGCCACTAGGGTCGTAACATTCTCAACAAGAGAAAAATAAGTGATGAAGTTAGACAAATGAGATTAAAGCATATTGATTATGCTTCAAGCCATATGCTTCTCCAAACTTTTCTCAAACAAACTAACCATAATAGAAAATGAGAACTCCTTTAGTAGAAACATATATAAATATTTTATAAACTTAAAATAAAAATTGTATTGTAAGTAAAGAAGGATGGACTTAGCATATGAATTTTGAGAACAATAAAACTTAAAAGGATGTTGTGAAGATTTGAGGTTCAGGGGCAACCAAAGAAAATTGAATAAACATTCAAAGCTTCAACTTAGAGCTCAACCAGACCTGAATCTATTCACACCTTCTTGAATCAATGTTTTCCTCATCACAAAATATAGACATAAGACTCAACTCTTAATAAGTTAATCCTCATCAAATTCATGGCTAACATTCAATCATCTTTTATCCAGAAAATGAAAAGAGAAAAGCAACTCAAATTAAAATCAATTTCTAAAATGTAAGACAAGAAACAAGTTCGACATTACTCATGCTTAAACGTCCTGAAAGAAAAGAATACTAGAGTCATTTTTAAAAAAAGAAAGGTAAAACAGGATCCTATGACTATATCAAACTAACTTGGGGGGAAAGAACATGGATTAGTAAATTAGGGTACAAGAAAGATTCAATCTTTGGTCTAATATTCAAGTAAAGAAAAGCATTCTTGTACTAATTAAAGTGAAGATAGAATAAGTAAAGTTATCCTTATACTCTAAATAAAGCAGAGGGGTTAGGGATATTTGAAACTGTTACTCAATCAAAATCAAGAAGAAAGGGGATAAAACAATAACAAATGCTTAAAAATCCAAGACATAAATATAACTATATATCTTACTAAAACAAATTGCAGCTAAACTACTCTGCACGAAATTTAAAAAATGCATAGAACTAAAAAAATTAAAATTACCAAATTATTGACTAAAATTTATCTACAAAGCATGAGATATAATAGTTTTATACAAGAAGAGAAATGTGACAAATAAATATGCAAACATAAGAAAATTACTAAATAACTAAGATGATCAGAAATAGAAATAGCGAGCAACCTAAACTATAGAGGAAAACCACCTCTTGAAGCATAACCAACTGGAACCACAAGTTGATGAGATCTATTCCACCTTCTTCAAACTCGAAACAATAGGAAAAAAAGAACTTTTAGAACTGAGCCAAAATTTCACTAGAAAAAAACTCTTAGGCTTGTGGATAGAAATCCAAAATCGTAGTCGAGTAAGTGAAAATTTTAGCTCTTTTGTAGGTCAAAAATCATGAGTGAACAGTGAGAAGGGGAATTCTTAGATAGCACCCAAAATTCTAAAATTCTCTATTCAAAATTGTCGTGGGACAAGGGAAAAATAGAAAATTCTTTGAAGGATCGTTAACAACTAAGTTGTACGAATTTGAGAGAAAAGAAAATAAGAAAAAAAGAGAAATGGGATAGAGATTACTTTGCTAGAGTTCCTACTATGAAGCTTTCTCCTGAAATAGCCTTCCTCGATCTCTAGGCGTTTCAAATCTCGCTAGGTTTAGAAGGGAAAACAGGGGTAGTAGGAAAAGAGAGGAAAAAGAGGAGTTAGGGTTTGTTTGGTCGATGTTGTGGCTGGAAAATGAGGGAGAAAGAAGAAAAGGTATAAGAGAAATAAGAGGGGGTGGGCCAAGCCGGTAATAATATTTTGGGCCATATCAATTGATTTGTTTCAAGAAAAGAATAATTGAATTACATTGAAGATTCAACCATATTGAGTTTAAGATATGACCTTTTTCATAGTAATTCTAGCCATATTGAATTTAAATTATAATCAAACTGGCTCAAATTATTTGAAATAAATTATTTATCCTAATTAACTAATCAAGCTTTGTAACTTAATATGATAATATAATTATTTAAAAATTAACTAACTATAATAATAGTTAAATCATATCTCATATTATTTTTTTGACAAAATGGAACACATACTTAATTAAAAACTTATTTATGACATGATTTAATTTTCAAATGAACAATTATATTCAAAATTAACATTCAAAATTTATAAAAATATATGTTAGCGTATTTTACCAGATGAAATGGCAAAATTCTGTTACACACCGTAAAAGTTAGTGATTCGTAAGCGTACGCGTGGATTTGTGATAAATAAAGAGAGTATGACGCGTGTAAGAAAACCTCAAAAGTCGGGTCGAGTGAGGTCAGGCCGCAAGGACCAGCGCAATGTGCCAGCCCCCTGGCGCCCTGGGCAGCGCGGCGCGCCAGCCCCTAGGTGCGTTGAGGGGCGCGACGCGGGGGTGATTTTGGCGCGATGAGCGGCGTGGTGCGCTCCCCTGCCACCCCCCTAATGTATATATATAGTCCTCTTATTCAATTTCAATTAATTTCCTAAGAATATATTCGGCCAGAGAGAGTAGGGACCGAGGTTTTCAGTTGATTTTTGTCCGATTCCGCTATCAAACACAGTCCAAATTTAAATTAACTACAAGTATCGAGTTCTAAGCCCGTAGGGAGCATTACTACGAAGTTATTTTCCCGAAATTCGCTTGGCAAAATCGTAACCCCGCCGAGTGAAAGTTATCAGAATTGCTTCAAACTGATTTCTATATGATCACAGGTATTAAGTAAGCATTTCTCCCTTCTGAACCATTGGGAAATTATATGTTTTCGGCCGTATTTTTTGTAGTTGAATTATAGTTTCTATTAGTAGTAAAAGTTATCATTCTAAGCTGAAGTTGGTATTAAAATTAATCTCTTTCTTCTAGTATTACAATTATATTTGGAAAGAGCTGTTGAATACAAGTTGAAACTCATCAGTGATATGAAAAACGACAATCGAGGTATGTTAAGGCAAATCCGTTCGGCAAGTTAGTTTCTTTAGCATTATAACTCAGTTTGAATCCCAGTAAGAGAGCCAGAAGTATATCTATTGTGATTAGTTGAGACCAGTATTCTATATTTAGTTTGGGATTGATTGTGCCCCTGTATAGCCTTCCATAACCAACCCCAGGGTTACTAGCTGTGTTGACGCCCACCAGGGGTGAAATGACGTCGCTCCAAGGAGCGATATGCCGTCTGCGAGGGACGAAGATGGGGTCCCAGGTCCTCATACAGTCCATTTTATAGCTGGATTATTATATGCCGTATCAGTACCACACCCTCGTCGAGCTTGGTGCCCGGGGTGCAGATATCAAGAGTCCACTGGACTCAGACACAACTATGGTTCAGGGGCTGAGCGGGCTCAGTTGCAGACCCAGGGGACTGGTAGGATGACTATAGTTATTAGTTGACTCAATGTGATCTTGTTAGGGGTATTTAGATTGAAGTGTACTCGCCAAGGCTTATGGGGGCACCGAGTGGGTTGTTTTGTGCTGGTTGTACCTTCCGGCTTATGGGGGCCAGGTAAGGTTCTTGTTTGCATTAGTTACTGATAGATTAGATGGCAGGAAGTTCAACTATTCAGGCAGTATTCCTATCCCTTTCTTTCAGTTACTTTCAATTTCATTTCAGTGCATTCAGTTATTTATAGTTACTGATCTTGGGCGTATTTATACTACCAAACGCTGTATTTTCAACCATACAAGAGCCTAGTTGAGGATAATATTGATGTATTCATGCATGTTTTGTGTTAATTATATTTCTAGACTATTAAATATGATGTGATTATTTGCAGGTGGATAAGAAAAAAATTTCAATGCCAGAGAACGGGTACAATCAGCAGAAAACATGAGATGTCGTTGCACAACATCTTGGAACCCGAGGTATTCGACGTGTGGGGGATAGATTTCATGGGGCCATTTCCACCGTCATTCGACAATCACTATATTTTGGTAGCGGTGGATTATGTTTCCAAATGGGTTAAGGCCGCAGGTTTTCCCACTAATAATGCCAAGGTAGTGGCCAAGTTTGTGAAGAAGCAGATTTTTGCTAGGTTTGGAACCCCACGAGCTATTATTAGTGACGGAGGTTCGCACTTTGTTAACAACTAGTTTCGAAACCTATTGGCCAAATATGGAGTTCGGCATAAAGTGGCTATAACATACCACCCTCAGACTATCGGGTAGGTCGAAGTATCGAACAGGGAAGTCAAGTAGATTCTACAAAAAACTGTGAATTCTCAACGAAAGGATTAGGCAAGCAAATTATATGATGCTTTGTGGGCGTATAGGACTGCCTATAAGACGCCAATTGGGACTTCACCTTATTGGTTGGTTTATAGGAAAGCCTGTCACTGCCTGTGGGGCTTGAACATCAGGCATATTAGGTTGTGAGGAAGCCGAACATGGATCCAGAGTTAGCTGGAAAAAGGCGGTTGTTGAAATTGCACGAGCTGGAAGAGTTTTGATGGTATGCTTATAAAAGTGCTAAGCTATACAAAGAGAAGACCAAGAGGTGGCATGACAAGCATATAATACCTCAAATCTTCGAGCCTGGATAGTTGGTGTTACTATTCAACTCCCAGTTAAAGTTATTTCCAGGGAAGTTGAGGTCTAAGTGGTCTGGACCTTTTGAAGTAGCTAGGATGACCCCATACGGGGCAGTTGAGTTGTGGCAGGAAGACAAAAGTGCCACATTTTTGGTAAATGGTCAGAGGTGTAAGCATTACTAGGGTGAGGGCGTTAATCGAGAGAAGATGTCTATCACCTTATCTGATGAATGAATGTGAGCTGGGTCGTGCCGCGACGATAAATTAGGTGCTGCACGGGAGGCAACCCGTGAATGTAATGTAATAGTTAGGATTTACTTTTGAAAATAAAAAAAAGTCGTGCCATGACTGAAACTACGATGCTAGGTGGGAGGCAACCCATAATTTTCTAACTTATTGGTGTTTTTGGATGATTCGTAGGATTTAGGGGACAAACACATTGTGGGAGTAAAAATGAAGGCCGAAAGTGCAAAGGTAATAAAAAAGGGAAAATTAAGCTAAACCAGTGAGAGTACGCGATAGCTCTATGTCGTGGAGCTCGATCTGCGCGTTCAACTCCGTGCCACAGAGCCTTAATGGAAATCAGGACAGCCGATTCAGTGAACATGCGTGATGGCAACGTGTCACGGAGCTATTTCTCCGTGATAGCCTCCGTGACACGTTAAGGTGTATTTCGCGACGGGTTTCATTAAAATACTGGGTCGACCCGCCCCAAATTCTGTCTTTTTAATTCCCAAGTCAGCTTTCCAGCCCCATTTTTACTCTATTCTGCGACAAAACCCCTCATTCCCCTTCCCTCTCTAGCGTGACACGGTGTAGGGCTTCAAAAATTCTCCCCACCTTCATAACAACAAAGCTTCACAGGTATGTTTTGGATTTCTTCGTCCCTTTTATGTAAATCCTTGGCATGAACATATGGGTAAGCCAAGGTAAACCCTAATTCATGTGAACTTGGTAGAAACAAGTTTTTGGTAGGTAATCATGCTATTATTTGATGATATTTGATTCTTGCCATTGATAATTACATTGTTTCTTGCATTTGGCATCAAAATTAAGTGTGGGATGCTTGAAGGGTTGAGGGAAGATGAAAAAGGGGGAGTGAAAAACATAAATTAGGGAGTTCATGCTTTTGTTCCTCAATTAGTTTTGCAACGAGTGTTTGGCTATGCACATTGGGAGAGGATAGCACTGTTGGGCTGTAACAGGGGAATTGTACATTATCAGTACATATAGTTGTGCAGACATGCTTGAAGATATTACATACCACGCTTTGCCTTAGCTCCGTTGTGAAAAATTCTATCCTTTGTAAATGTGGGCATGTAAAAATTGTAAGTGTTCTCGATTACAAGTTCCCAATTGCTTGAGTCTAAGTGCAACAATATTAACTTTATGTAAATGCTAGTTTCATGAGTCTGAGTTATTTGAGTGTTCGAAGTCTGAGTAGTACAAGATAATTTCCATGTTTAACATCTCGATGCAAAGTGCCTTAAGTGACAATGCAGTTAAATGTGTGTTTGCTTCATCTTGTCAAAGTGCTAATTACGCTTCAATGTGGGAAAAACCAGTCGCTATAATGTAGGGAAAGTCTGAGTACGGAATAACTATGACTAGTGAACCCATGCTAGCAACTAAGTGTGGGGTAATCAACCGAAGCCCTCACTTAGTGTTGGCTAGCCATGTTAAATACTGATGAATTTGATCTCTGTGTTTTGGATGAACAGGAAAAATGTCTGCTAGACAAGAAAAAAGAAAAGGTGTATCGTCCTTTGGCACAGGCCGGAAAAGGCTCCATCTAGGTGCAGCTATGCCAGCAGCCCCACTAGTTCCTAGGGCTAGAAAAGGCGATTCGGTTCTAGATGGGTGGTAGATGAAGGAAAAAATGGTACGCGAAGCATAAATAGTATAAATACTTCTCGGAGGAGCATATTGACCGGGAGAGTTTAGCGCAGGAGTTCCCTCGTATAATGCAAAGGATACACACCCTGGGAATGGACTTCATATTCAATGAGCCCAGGGAGTGTAATTTACACATGGTGCGGGAATTCTATGCAAATTGGGACCCCACTCTTTGCAGCCACACAATCAAGATTCGGGGTCAGGTCGTTTCATTTGAAGCACATCACTTAAATGTCATCTTGGGGACACCTGACACCGATTCACATCCACTCCACCAGCTTAACATCACCCCTCCATATTCTAACATCCGGTACACATTATGCGGCCAACAATCTACAGCCAGATGGATTCACCATAAAGAAAAAGGGTACTATCAGACATTGCCCTATTCACAGATTAACAGAGAGGCATGAGTTTGGCTGAAGATTGTCTGCACCTGCCTCATTCCCGTGATGCATATGACTGATGTCACCAGGGACATGGTTTGCCTGGTATACGCCTTGATGAGAAATGTGGAGATTAATGTTGGGGTAGTGATCAAATCAGCCATGAAAAAGGCGAGGTTGCATCAGGGGCACATGTATGGTTTTGGTGGTCTACTTACCACCTATCTCAAAATCCAGGACATTGAAGAGGAGGCTCTAGACTATAGACCAAGGGAAGAATGGCGCGCTATGGACGTGACCAAGACTAAGGCACCAGGAACCACATATGGGCTAGTTCTCACATTAGCCGAGCGACACGCTCGAGATGACAGCTACGCAACCTGGATGTTTAGACTACAAATGCTACAACTGCGCATTGGTGGACGGCCCGCAACAGAGGATGAGCTGTGGCAGGTGGACAGGGACTACCCGATGAACGAGCATGCCAGAGCCATGTGCCAGATTGGCTTAGTGTTTGTAGAGCCGATGGACGATGATGTACCCACCGATGAGGAGAGGCACCGAGAGGACTCAAATATTGAGTCAGATGAGGATGAGGGGGATGACTTTGACCTCGGTGAGGAGGCCTTTTCACTTGATGAGGAGATTGAAACAGTTGTTTGGTCAGGGAGTCTTCACCACCCTAACTCTATTTTTTGCATTGATCTGTTGCAAGCACCGAGGACAGTGCTCATTTTGTGTTTGTTTATTTATGTGATCCTCTGACTGTGGCATGTATAAACTAGTAACAACTAGACTCTGTGGCATGTAATTTGTGGCTAGGAACAAGATGTGGTACTTGGTCTGTAATAGCTAGTAAGCTTATTTGTTTCTATTCCTATGTTGTGTTTTTGCTTGTGATTATTTTTTTTCCTTTTTCTTGGGTTTCTCGACTCTTGGTTTCGGTGCTTTTCCTGAGAATAATCCCTTTGAACCGAATAGGATTTTATTTTTTAGTCATAGGTAGAGACTTTCCCTATGATGGATGGATGACGACTGTCTTAAGGGAAATTAGTCACGTTTAGGAAATAGGAAATAAAACCATCACTAATGGGTTAAGGTACTTCATTTGGTCAGATGCTAGACTTCATGGAATATACATTTGACTAAGCAAATAGTGAGGAGAAAATGGTAGGATCACATAGGCCATGGTGTTTAACTCTAAATTGCAAATTTTGTAGGCTTAATTGTGCTTGTCACTCAATGTGGATGAAATCATAAAAGGGGTCTAAGCTAACCAAGTTTGAACCTCTATGCCATGTGTGGTGAGAACTAGTTATATTTCTTGCTAACTAACATCTAGAATTTGCCTGGTGTGTACGAAAAGCTGAAAGTGGCATTAAGCTTAGCGGATATGATTAAGGCACTTCTTTGTGAACCGAGTTAGTTGACCCGTGTCACTCATTGTCCCTTACCTTGATGTTATCCCTAGTGAGCCCCATTTGAGCCTTTAAGCCTAATTTTATTGGAACAACCTCGCTAAGGAGGCTTACCCTGTTTGTCCAAATGGTCTCAATGTCACTTTGATCCAAATAGATCCTATTGCACTTTATAGAGACATTATTTCAAAGGAGACGATCAACAGAATGGGTGAATAGTAAAGGGAGGAAGAATTGGTGTGTGTACTCGATTGGTCGGTCATAAGCTATATATATCTATATATATACATGAAAAATGAAATGATGTAGATACTTCTACGCATGTATATACATATAATGTATTAAAGAGTCTAAGACAGGGGTATACATTCCTGACATCTTGGATAAGAACAAGTAAGTAAAAAGAAAAACAACTTTTGAAAGAGGAAGAGTGAAGGGCGAAAGAGAAGGCGCTGAAAAGCGAAATGTGTAATTGTCTTAAAGTGCATAGGGATAAGAGTCACTACGAACCAAATAATCCTACCCGCCCCTTAGCTGACATTACAACCCGGAAATAACCCTTTTGATCCTACAAGTGATGTTATGCTCGGTTGAGTAGTACACTATAGGCAAACTCATGGTGTCTTAGATTTACTTGAAATAATCTTTGGAGAGTGAGTGATTCAATTATAGAT
>JACEIK010000731.1:295354-306808 GCA_018107945.1 Datura stramonium
GTGCTCACACTGGCTGAGTGACATGCTCAGGATGACTCGTATGTTGCTAGGATGTTTGGGCTACAGATGTTGCAGCTTCATATTGGGGCTAGGCCAGTGATATAGGAAGAGTTGAGGCAGCTGGACATTGAATATCCACTAAATGCTCATGCCAAAGCCATGTGCAGGATTGGGTCATCCTTTGTAGAGTCTTTGGATGATGATGTGCCGACGGACCAGGAGCAACGTCGAGTGGACTTAGACATTGCATCAAATGATGAGGTAGAGGACTCTAACCTTGGAGAGGAGGCACTCGCACCAAATGAGGAGGATGATATAGTTGTTTGATCAGGGAGTCTTCATCACCCTAACTTTACTTTCTTACATTGTTTTATTGCAAGCACTGGGGACGGTGCTCATTTTAAGTGTGGGGTGGTCATTTTGTGCATGTCTATGTGCTAAAAATGTGGTATGTAGTGAATGGTAACAAATAGACAGTGTGGCATGCAATTTGTAGCTAGGAACAAAACTTGCTTGGGATGTAATAACTAGTAATATTATCTATTTTTGTTCCTATGTTGTTGCTTGTAATTATTTTTCATTTTTTTGGGTTTCTCAACTTTTGTTTTCGGTGCTTTTCCCGAGAATAGTCCCTTTGTACCGAGTAGATATCTTTTTAGTCATAGTTAGAGACTTTTCCCTATGATGGATGAATGACGACCGTCTTACAAGAAATTAGTCAGGTTTAGGAAATAAAACCAATGCTAGTGAGCTAGAGTACTCCACTTGGTTAAATGCTGGACTTCGTGAGACGTTCATTCGAAAAAGAAAATAGCAATGAGAATAATGGTAGGATCACATAAGGCCTTGATGTTTAACTCTAAACTGTAAAATTGTAGGCTTAATTGTGTTGGTTACTCAATATGGATGTAATAGTAAAAGAGGTCTAGGCTAACCAAGTTTGAATCATGGTGCAATGAGTGGTGAGAACTTGTTATATTTCTTACTAACTAGCATCTCTAAAATGCCTTGTGTGCGCAAAAAATCGAAATTGGCGGTGAACTTGTCGAATATGATTAAGGAACTTCTTTGTGAACCTAAATTGCTTTGTTATATCATTCATTGTGCCTTACCCTGATATTATCCCTAGTGATCCCCGTTTGAGCCTTTATGCCTATTCTTTGGAACAACCGCACTAATTAGTCCTATCTTATTTGTTCAAATGGACTCAATGTTAATTTAATCCAACTAGGACCTATTTCACGTTATTGAGATACTACGTCAAATAAAATGATCAAAGAAAAGGGTAAATAGTAAGGTGGGAAAAGAATTGGTGTGTGTATTCAAATTGTTGGTCAAGAGCTAAATATCTATTAAAATTGATATTTGTGAGTCTAATCCATGAGTACACACTCATTACATCACGAATGAGGATAATTAAGTGACAAAAAACAAATAAAAAGGGAAATATGTAAATTTCTTAAAGTACATAGGGATATGAGTCACTATGAAACAAATAATGCTACCCGTCCCTTAGCCAACATTACAACCATGAAAAGCCCTTTTGATCCTACAAGTTGATGTCATGCTTGGTTGAATAGTACACTACAGAAAAACTCATGGTGTGTTAGGTATGCTTGAAATAATCTTTGGAGCGTGAGAGAATCACTTGCTTGAATGTGCTTAATTGTGGACATATAGGTCTCATAAGGGTAGGGACATTGCATATAAGTGAAGGCACATGATAGTAAGGCTTTGGTGAAGCTAATGACCTCGCTACTATAATGTAACCATGTTGGCCGGATTTTTAGTTGAAAAGTTATTCATTACGTGTGTGATTCCGCTTACGAATGTTGGGAATGGAGATCATGCTTGATTGAATGAATTGTATACCATGATTAAAGTGTTTAGCATAACTAGGTATAACCGATCTAGTTCTGTTGATGATGGTAATGTGTAAATCATGTCAAGGATGTAAAAGGATCGTCCAAGGACGAACAAGGTTATAAGTGAAGGATGGTGATCTTGAGCGTATTTATATGACCAAATGCCAAGTTTTTACCTATACTATAGCCTATTTGAAAATAATACCGATGTATTCATGCTTGTTTTGAATTATTAATTCTCACGGACTAATAAATGTGATGTGACTATTTGTAGGTGGAAAATATAGTAGATTTAGCTTGGGTTGCGAATGGATTCTCGAAGTTAAAGTACGGAAGTTAAGAGAGCTAAAAAAGTGATGATGGAAGTCAATTCCATGCCACGTTGGAGATTGTTCGCATTCAACAATGTGCCACAGTGCCTTGAAATAAAAAAATTGATTTAATTTGGAAGGCACAAAACAGTAGCCCTCCTTGATAGCAACGTGCCACAGAGGAGGATTAGCGCGATGGCCTCTATGACACGCTGAGGTATTGCTAGTCTGGAGGCCCAATTTCTAGTGAAGGACCGCGATAGGTCCTTGTCACGGAGCTAGATCTCCATGATGGTCTATGTGACATGGTGAGGGTTTAAATTAGCATGGTACAACTTCCAGCGAAAGCTCGCAATGGGTCCGTGTCATGGAGCTGGTCCTCCGCGATAGCCTTCGTGACACAGCAATGGTCATCCACTGTGTTATTTTTCATTTGTATAAATAGAACACTTAGTCAGTTTTATTTCATTATCTGAAATTTTAGCAAGAACAAGGGAAAGTGGCAATTGAGCTAAAGAAAATTCTAGGGTTCTTTCTCTTCTCTATTCTTCTAATTTCAATTGTGCTTATGCTTAAAACTTATTCAGAGATGTTTAATTAAAGAATAAGTGGCTAAATTACCTCATTCTGAGGTTGAGGCTACTTGCATGAATGTATAACGTGATTTTATTTTCAACTTGAGTTTTTCTATCATGAATGGTTGCTCTTATATACTTGTTTTTTGTATTTTAATATTTAGCCAACATTAGGATAAATTTGTAATCTTAGTTTGAATCTGAAAGGAGAATTAGTAGGGTAGAACGAAGAATAGGGGAATGTGTTCTTGTCTTTGCCGAAAATTAAAGATATGATTTGTGTGTGGGATAGAAAAATACCTACAATGAACATTCAGTTGAGAAAGGAAACAAATGCTTCTAGACCTAAGATGAATTCTTGCATCACATTTTAATAAGTGTAGTTGCAAAATTCACTCTTAGGTAAACAGCTAGAGGTTCTAATCTTGGGCATATTTACATGCCCAAGTGCTATTTTATATCTAGTTTTAAGTCATGTTTGTCAAATTAATTAATTATATTCTCATGTATTTAATGTATATTTGTGTGCATAAACTAACCAAAAGGTGATTAGCCCTTTGTCTGTAGGTGAAATATGCTAGGAGAGGCTTAATTTTATGATGCACGAGCAAGATGGGTGTTTGGAAGGAAATGGAATGAAGATGGCATGAAGATGCCAAGAAGAAGGCTACCCGTTCTAGGCGTCGTGCCACGCTGGGCATGTGTCGCATCCATGGTCGTGCCACACCAGTTCTGCGCATGCATAAGACCTGTGCCAGCCAGTGTGCCTGCATGATAGCGATGTGCCACATCGGCCAGGCTCCGCGTTCAACTGCGTGCCACGCACACCAGCATGCATTGCCATGCCATGATAGGCCTAATGTCTAGAACACCTGCGCGACGCTCCGTGTCACGGAGGATGTGTGGCACGACCAACAGTGTGGCACAAAGCTGTTACACCAGCGACCAATTTTTGTAATTTTTCGCTTTGTATAAATTCAGGACTTAGTTGTTTTATTTCATTATCATTATTTTTGGGAAAGCACAGAGGAGCGAAGGGAAAATGGAGGAAACTCACCTAGGGTTTGTTTTTCTTTAATTCTTCTTTATCATCTCTTGTAAGTACTTGAATTCAACCATGTTTTTGATTGCTTGTATGAACATGAGTGGCTAAAACCCTTCTTCAAGGGTTGAGGCCGCATGACATGAATGTAGTTGCATAAATTCATAGTTGGTTCAAGTTTTCGTTGTTGTTAGTCTTGTATTCTCATTTTCCATCATTTTAATACTTGATCACCATTAGAATGTACTTGTTAATCTTAGGCAAAACTAAAGACAAAAACCTAGGTTAGATCTAGGAATGCAAGAAGGGAGTTCTTTTCTTCAAGACTTGATTCGTAGTTAGGATAGCAATATAAGTAATTTGCCTCGCTTGGTTGTAAAACGGGAAGATAGCTAGACACCAACTTGGAATTGTCACATCACCATTCACCGACGTAGTTGTGAAACCAAGTTTGGTTAAATAGTTAGAGGTTCGAAAGTGCATAACCAAGGGCATTAACCCGTGAAACACTCTACATAGATAATCACTTATGAACTAGGTTGTCGCATCCCTGCTCAATGATATAGTAATAAGGCTAGTTCGTCTATATTTAGAGGCTCGAAAGACCATGAACATGGCAATTAACTTTGTGAGACAAAAAATGAAATTTTATACTTGAACCATTGTGAATGTAGCATTACATGATTGTTAGGCCTTAATTCTAGATGCTTCTTATCATTGTTTTCCAAATCCTTTTGTGATCACCGTTAGATTTAGAAATCAAACTCCAAATCTTGAAACTTTAACAATTGTGAAATTTTATTTAACACTTGAATTGGTAAATTTAGTAAAAACACTAATCCCTGTGGGTTTGACATCCGGCTCTTAAGAGTCACTGTATTACTTGTACGACCGCGTGCACTTGCGTGGGCTGGAGCATAAATAAGTTTTTGGCGTCGTTGCCGGGGACTGACAACTTTTGGTGAATTTTTAGTTTTGTGCTATTTTTAATTCTCTTAAGTGTTAAAAATCTTGGTCTTAGTCTTTTAATTTGCAGGTAATAGGTTTGTCCTTGCAGCAAGTTGGCAAAGAATAAAGACTTGGTGGGACCTTACTTGGAGCCTGAGCGATAGTTACATCTCTTGAGGAGGGAAGTTCTTCAAAATCCCATCATGCTAGTTTCAAAGGCCCCATTAGAGGAAATTCCACCATCTGAGTAGGAAGAAGAGTTGCCAAAAAGAATGGCAGCAAGGCCAGTTCATGAAGTGGCAATCCCACTTGCGACAAATGTGACCTCCAGCATACGCTGACCGGAGCCTGGAGATACTTTTAAGCTAAAGAAGAACATGGTGCAGTTGTTGCACACGAGTGGGCAGTTCACAGGCATGTCTCATAAGCAACTACAGCAGCATCTGTAGAATTTTCTAAAGATCAATGTCACTTTCATCCCCACTGGAGTGTCAAATGATTACGTGAGGCTCACCCTCTTCCCATTTTCACTATTGGGAGAGGCGAAAAGGTGGTTAAAGGTAGAGCCACCAAAATCCGTCACAACTTGGGACGACCTAGCAAAGAAGTTCCACATCAGATTCTTTCCCTCCGGCAAGACTATGAAGTTGAGAAATGAGATTCTAAGTTTTAAGCAGTGGCTTGAGGAGAATTTATACTTGCCCTGGGAGAGGTTCAAGTCGTTGTTGAGAGACTGCCCTCATCATCAGCAGTCTACTGAAGTGTTAGCCCACACCTTTGTGCAAAGTCTAGACCCTCACACTAAAATCTTTCTAGACTCCGCATCAGGTGGGCAAGCACTTGAGAAGACTTATGATGAAATGTACACTCTGTTGAACAGGATTACACAAGAAAATCCAAAGTGGCACAGTGAATCATCGAGGGGAGTAGGTAAGAGAGCAGCAGGGTTGATTGAGGTTGACAGCATAAATGCATTGGAAGCCCAACTAGCTTTATTCCAGCACCATATGATGACCCAGTTCAGCAAGCTGAACTTAGCACAGGTCAATGTAATACAACCAACTTCTAGTTGGTGTGAAATTTGTGGAAATAGCGAACATGGTGCAAAATCTTGCAGGGAAAATCCGGAGTCAGTTAATTTTGTAGGGAATGTCAGAGAGGTAATCAGAATTTTAGGAACACCTACAATAGGAATTGGCAGAATCATCCTAACTTTTCTTGGGGTGGAAATTAGGGGCAAAAATAGGGTTATTAGCAACCACAACAGCAACAGTACCAGCAATAGGGCCGACAAAATAGTGGCAAATCAAGCAATATTGAGAAGATGTTGCAAAAAATAATGGCCAACTAGACTTAGATGGAGGCTGATCAGGTAAAAATAGCCTCAGAGTTAAAGAATCAGTAGCTAGCCACCATAAACTTGGAAAGGCAAGTGGGTCAGTTGGCATCTGCACAGCACAATAGACCTCAAGGGGGGTTTACCTAGTGACATCGACACAAACCCGAGGTAGGTCATGGCCATAAGTCTGAGAAGTGACAAGCAGCTGGCTGATGCACCAGAAGAAAAGAAGAAAAATGAGGTGTAGCCAGAGTTAGTCAGACCAGGTCCATCAATTGAGAAAGGAGATAATTAGAGAGCAGAAACAGATAATGCACAATCATCACTACAGCCATTACAGACACCATCACCACCATTCTAGCAAAGGCTTAAGAGAGTAAGGAGGATGCATGCTTTAAGAAGTTCTTTGATATATTCAAAGAACTTCACATAAATCTGCCTCTAATTGATGTTTTGCAGGGAATGCCTAAGTATGCTAAGTACTTGAAGGACGTGGTGGCCAACAAATTGAGGCTGGTGGAGGTCCAGACTGTAGCACTCACTAAGGAGTGCAATTTCAGGGTGATGAGAAAAATGCCCAAAAAGCTAAAAGACCCAGGGAGTTTCATCCTCCCCATACAAATAGGTGGAACAGATATAATGAGGGTCTTATGTGATTTAGGAGCGACAGTGAATTTGATGCCTGTAACACTCCAAAAGTTCCCAAGATATAAATCAGGAATTTGAAATAAGCTCAGTAGAAAGATCAGCAATAGTGCCTCAAAATGACTCATCTAAAGAGTCGTTGTAGGTACTAACGGGTCATGGAAGAAATCATGGGAAGTTCTTTGGAAAAATTTCCAGGTGATGCCACAGGAGAAGGAACGAGTCGTTGTGTGAAACAACGACCCATGGGACGCAATCGTGGGTTAGAGCCTAGCGTTTCAAGTTTGTGGCAATGGATGGTTGTAACGGGCCATTGAAGCTAGCAATGACCCGTGGTGTCGACCGTTGGAAGGGAAATTAAGGATGGTCCAGTGTGGGTGATGAAGGGACTGATGAGTCATTGGATCAAATAACAACTCGTCATGTCAGTCGTTGGTTGGCTTATCAGTTGGGGAAACAGTGTACTTAACGAGTGGTTCTGACGAGTCGTTAGAGGCAACAATGACTCGTCACATTAGTCGTGGGTTGAGGAAGCTGCAACTGTTAGTATATATAATGGTGAGGGTCACCACGAGTCGTGGTGAGGACCAACGACTCGTGGTGAGGGTCATGGTCCTAGTTCGATAGATTTTTCATTTTTTACTCAGGGGTATTTTGGTAAAGTCCGATGCTTCCAGAATTAAAGTGACATTGTTTTGGACTTCTAAGGGACATTTTTAGGGCATTTTCAAGCCTAAACCCTAATTCTCTCGACTCTCCTACCTCTCCTCTCAAGATCAAGGATTCACCGAGGTTTTCTTCAAAGCTTCAAGGTGTAATTTCAAGTGTGGTTTCTTCTACCAGGTATGTGGGTTTTTTAACAAAGATTTCTTCCATCCTTGTGCCACAAAATGTTTTATCAAAGGCTCAATTTCAATTATTCTATAAAAGCATGACCTAGGGTTTTGTGTAATGGGTGATTTCATCTATATTTCTTTAAATTCCAAGATATATTATGATCTTCCAAGTACTGACCACACACCTTTTGTGCTATATCATTTCATGATATAGTTTCAGGTCTCCAGACTCAGCCACATGGTTAGATACGCTTTATTTCCTCTCAGCTGCTAGTAGTGAGTATTCATCTCCCGAGGATGTGATTTATGTTCATACTTTCTTTACATTTCAGTTTTTCAGATTTTAGGAGTTAACTGGGGGCTAATCCCAGCAACTCATCAATTTAGTAGAAGGCTTTCAGACTTGTCTAGATGGATTCAGCATTGTATCAAAGTGTGGCTACAATTGTTCTTATGGTTTCTTATTAGATTCTTGCAGTTAACTTCCGCTTATTCATTATGCTGATTGTTTCTATTGCTAAGTGATATTCTATGATTATGCCATGGGTCGACTTGGAGCTCTTTCGGGGTTCCTTGTCCTGTGTTATGGCTAGGGTGTAAACTCGGGTCGTGACAAACTTGGTATTAAAGCCGAAGGTTTAGAGTGTCTTAGGGTGTCTAAAAGCCGCGGTAAGTAGAGTCTTCTTCCAGGGTGTGAAGCGTGCCACATTTATGATGAGGAGGCTACGAGACATTTTCGGAATGTTCTCTTTTCTTCATGATTCTTATTGTACGTAGAGTATGAGGCTCTAAACATTTCCTTCACTGACTCTTGCTTTACGCGCTCGCGGATAATGCCTCCCAAACAAGCAAATGGAAGAAGAAATGGTAATAACCACCAGCAGGTACCACCAGCCCTAGTGAACCCGATAGACGACCATGTTACCCATGCCAAGTTCCGGGCAACTCTTAATATGTTGGCATAGGCCATGACCGCCCAGATTAATCAGCAATCAATGGCTCGTAGTCCCCAGAATGGGAATGTAGCGGTGGCAAGGGTGAGAGATTTTCTTCGAATGAACCCACTCGAATTCTTGGGGTCAAAGGTGGATGAGGACCTATATGAGTTCCTGAAAGAGATTCAGAAGATTATCCACATCATGGGAGTGATGGGAATTGAGAACACACAATTAGCCTCCTACCAGCTAAAAGGAGTGGCTTACATATGATTTTGTTAGTGGAGAGACAATCGAGGATTAGAGAAGGTCCCGTAGGTTGGGATGAATTTAAGACAGCGTTCCTGGACAGGTTCTTCCCTAGAGAGTTGAGGGAGACTAAGGTGGAAAAGTTCATCAACCTGAAATAGAATAACATGACAGTTTAGGAGTACGCATTGGAATTTACCCGGTTATCCAAGTATGCCCCAAAAATGGTAGCCGACCAGAGGGCCCGGGTGAGCAGGTTCGTGAATGGAGTGTTAGACTCCTTGGTTAAAGAGTGTAGGACTGCAATGTTGCACAGGGATATAGACTTTCCATGTTTAGTGATATTCACTCAACAAATGGAGGCGGAGCAGGTGAAGAAAAAGGAGAGAGAGGCTAAGAGGGCCAGGGTAGGAGAATCAGAGTTCTCTTCGCCAAGGACGAGTGGTGGACACCGCTCACTTTCCCAGTAGAAATCAGCAGCCCCAGCATTTTTATAGTCAGTGCTCCGTATAAACCTAGAGTAAGGGAGATTACATATCCGACGTGTATCAACTCTGGGAAGCACCACTTGGGAGAATGTATGGAAGAATTGGATGTTTATTTCTGGTGCGGCCAACCGGGCCATAAGCTCAAAGATTGCGTAGCGGCAAAGCAAGGCAAGAGTAGATCCTCAGCCATCTCTTCAGTAGCGTCGATAACCCGTTCATTTCAGCAGGGTGCATCATCTAGCTTAGGTGGCAGACGTCATCAAAATCGCTCCTAAGTCATAACAGCACACCGGGAATAGGGAAAGTCGCCAGTAGTGACCACAGGTATGTTTTGAATCTTGCGTTACTCCTTGTAAGTGCCTCAGAAGGACTCATCTAATGAGTCGTTATAGGTACTAACGGGTCGTGGAAGCAATCGTGGGAAATTCTTTGGAAAAATTGCCAGGTAATGCCACAGGAGAAGGTACGAGTCGTTGTGTGAAACAACGACCTTGGGACGCAATCATGGGTTAGAGCCTAAGGTTTCAATTTTGTGGCAACGGATGGTTGTAACGGGTCGTTGAAGCTAGCAACGACCCGTGGTGTCGACCGTTGGAAGGGAAATTAAGGATGGTCCAGTGTGGGTGATAGAGGGACTAACAAGTCGTTAGATCAAATAACAACTCGTCATGTCAGTCATTGGTTGGCTTATCAGTTGGGGAAATAGTGTACTTAATGAGTGGTTCTGACGAGTCGTTAGAGACAACAACGACTCGTCACGTTGGTCATGGGTTGAGGAAGCTGCAACTGATAGTGTATATAACGGAGGGTCACCATGAGTCGTGGTGAGGACCAACGACTCATGGTGAGGGTCGTGGTCCCAGTTCGGCAGATTTTTCATGTTTTACTTAGGGGTATTTTGGTAAAGTTTGATGCTTCTAAAATTAAAGTGACGTCGTTTTGGACTTCTAAGAGACGTTTTTAGGGCATTTTCAAGCCCAAACCCTCATTCTCTCAACTCTCCTTCCTGTCCTTTCAAGATCAAGGATTCACCAAGCTTTTCTTAAAAGCTTCAAGGTGTAATTTCGAGTGGGGTTTCTTCTACCAGGTATGCAGGTTTTTCAACAAGGATATTCTTCCATCCTTGTGCCTCCAAAATGTTCTATCAAAAGCTCAATTTTAATTACTCTAGAAAAGCATGACCTAGGGTTTTGTGTAATGGGTGATTTCTTCTATATTTCTTTAAATTCCAAGATCTATTATGATTATGAGATTAATTATGATGTAGAATAATTGGGTTACCTTGAATTATGTGTTGAATGATGAAAAATGTGAGATTATAGAATGTCTTCATAAAATGGCTTGAACTTTGATTGATACTTTGTTATTGTTCACTTGAGTATCATAATGCCTTGTATCCATGTTTAAATATGTGAAGATCGTATGATTATCCCTAAGAACTTGAACATGCCATTGATAAACAAGTTGAGAAGAAATTAGAGTTTATGGGCTTGAACAATTGAAAGTAAAATATGTACTTTCCTTATGCTTTCGTTGGAACTAGTTACGTATGAGGTAAATCTATGATAATGGCCTAATTAATGTATCCTTCTCATGAATTGGAGTAAATCTCAAAATGGGTCTTATGAAATGAAAATGTATGCTTCTCTCATGATCTCATAGTCAATGTTTAAGTTATGAGTTAAGTATATGGCTTTCCATAAACTTGGAATATATGAATCAATGTATGTATGTTAAGGTACGAATTGGACCTATGGATCATGAATGACTCTATGATACATGTTGGATGTTTTGAATCCCGGACTTAAAGTTGTGGAAGTATAACGCATGATGTAAATCTATAGACGCTCACTAATGTAAGATGTTTGAAGAATTACTGATATGGCTCCATGATTATATGAATTATGATGATAAAACATGAGAATGATATTTCAGAATGTTGGGCTTGTTGTTAGTAGAAAGTAGCCCCAATCCCTTCGAAATGAATGTTGTATGATGAAAGCAGCGTATGCTATGTTTCTGACTAGCTGTAATAGCATAGACTAGATATATAATGTCAGACCAGTATTCCTCATGTTCTAGTCAGCCAGGGACTCTCCATAGCCGAGAATATTTCCCTTGGTTCAGTCGGGATCCTCCATAGCAGAGAGTGACTCCCTAGTTCAGTCGGGATCCTCCATAGCAGAGAGTGACTCCCTAGTTTAGTCGGGATCCTCCATAG
>JACEIK010000731.1:321759-337182 GCA_018107945.1 Datura stramonium
ATAAAATTCATTTATAATCATCAAACACATAAAGAAAAGTATAACACGAACAAAAAATTTTCCATAGTCATAATATAATATCAAAAAGTTCAATAAGCACGATAGATATTAGTTGAAAAATAATAAAGAAGGTTTCATATTATCAACCTAACGTATATTCTAACTACAAAATTAAAGAATTCCCACTTTCTTGTAGTTGTCACTTTCACAAAATATACTAACAGCTATTTTGTATATTGGTTCTTCCTAGCCAATTCCATCTAATTTTTCCATACATTCTTCGAAGCTAGGTCCACTATTTTTTTTAATCAATAACTCCAATGCAGTACTCATCCTCTCATCAATTTCCAATTGAGAGGAAGAGAATTTTCTTTTCTTCCCAAAACTTTTCTTTCAACCGAAACTGAAGTTTGATATGGAAAATGATTAGGAGCTCCATCATTTTTATCTCCTACTAGATCTTCGTCTCCATCAAGTGTATCGATATCTATAGTAGTAGATACAGAAGGGACACTGGGTTGAGGATAGGTACAACTTGGACTCCAACCATGAACTCTTGTTGTAGTAGAACCCTCAAAAAGTTTTGTACACAGGTCTAGAAAGGGTAGAGGTGAAGTCTTCAATGCCTTTGCTTTTGGATGAGCCTACATTCAAATAAAAGAGACCATACTTTTAATAGGCACATCAACCCTTCTTCTTTACAACAAAATGAAGAAAAAATTATTAGATAATGGACTAACCTTTATGTACTCATCTCACTCACTATTAGACATTAGAATGGTATTGGTTGCTAGATCGTAAGTATTGCCCGTCTTTTTAGTTATTGGCAACCAAGCTTGATATTTTTCTATTTTTCTTTTAGATAATCTTTACGATTTTTCATCTGCTTTTGGGTAACGATAAATCCATGAGAAGTCTCCAAAGCTAGGCTAACCTTATTCCATGATTCTGGCTTCAAACTACTTTCGAGTCTCCAGTTTAAGGATATTTCTTGAATACAATTTTCCAAAAAAAGTCTTTTCTACATCCATATTCTTCCAAATTACTCTTGGATTTTCACTAGATTGTTCCATAACTGAAATATTAAATATAACATATGAACAAATACAATCAAAAGCAAGTAAAAAAAACTATCAAGATAAAAAGATAAAAAAATGTTAGCCTTGTGGATGGATTCAATATTCCTCCTATTGTAATCCTACATGAAGGTATAATGTTAGATTTTTGTAAAATAAGTACTTTCTTGGTTTAATTTTATGTAGGATTGCTTTTTATATTCAGAAAAATAATTTTTTTCCTGAACTGTACATTTTAGCTTTCATAACTATATGTTTTATATAGCAAAAAAATTATATAAAGGCGTTTGTTTTAAACTCTATCTACTCAAACAGGTTAAATTATGCCTGAGGTTTTTTTCATGTAAAAATTCCTTGATTTAATTTATATATAATTTTAAGTAGTTTTAAAGCCCTTCCATTTCAAAGTTTCTGAATGTATACATGAAAATGAAAGAAGACTTCTCCCATTCTTATGGTCATGGAGGTTGATTTTTACATCTTGAAAATTTATGTGTATGAGTAAGGAGCTCCTAATTTGTGCTTATGACTGTCCGTACAAACCTTGTCTAAAACCAAAGATCAACTAATGCTATTTATGTTGCTCTGCCATAGAAATTTCATCTCAACTTTTTTGATTCTCTAGTTAACAAGAATATAATGTGTCTTTATTGCTTGATTCCAACTGAAACACCAACCAAGCAATGACTAAATTTTCAAATAATATTAAGATAACAAGAACAACAATTCTGATTAAAGAATAAGCCTTGACCTGGCTGATTTCTCTTTATACAAGTTGAATATCTAATCAAACGGATCACAAACTTATATCAACACACCCAGAAAAAATAATTATGGCAGCAGAAATTTTTGAAAAAATCAATACACCCAAAAAATTTGTGAATATAAAAAATATTGTATAAAATACTTGTAAAGAACATAAAAACTTACCAGTTCAAGAGGAAAATATTGTAATCTAGCTGGAAAGAGAGAGAGGCGTCCAAAAAGAGAAGGGGAGGCGTGAAACTTTTATGGAATAACGCATAATATTTTATTAAATGAGTCTGAATGGTATTAAGGCTCTGCTACAAATCTGATTCATTCAGATATATTCAGATCCATTAAGAGGCTTCATAAAAAAAAGAAACAAATGAACTTAATAGGCTGAGTCTGAATAATTAAGATTCAGACCTAAAAAACACACACACACACTTAATCGGCTGAATCTGAATGATTAAGATTCAGACCTTTATTAAGTGCAAACAAATGAGGCCTAAGTAAAACAAATATAATTGAGTGCTTTAAGATACTGCTCAAGTTAATTGGTAAAGGGAGAATTAAACTAAAATGCTAGATCTAGATTGCAAAGGGTTAAATCAATGAGAGAAAACATTAGAGATGTTTCCCGCATAGGGTTGATCCACCTAGATCACTCAATTAGGTTCATCAGTAATGGGCTTCTTGTAAATATGCAAACAATCACTTAATCAATCAGTTGGTGCCTTTCAATAACCAAGCAATGTTTATCTCAATCAAGTCTTTCAAATTGATGAGAATTTAAATCAAAGTGATGGTAAATTGCCAATTAGATTCATCAAATTTCTATGTGAATCTATTAAGCAAGAGCTATGCCTTGGGTTATTATTGATTGATGCTACCCAAACCCTAATTGGCTCTTTCAAGCACAATTGGAGCAATTTGCATGAATCAGTGTTTGCAACCTCCAATTACAACTTACAAATCAAAGATTAATCAAATATTTAAAAGGCCATTATCAATTCATCCTAATTGAGATCAATAGGGTTCACAACCCTAGATAAAAATTTAGCTGCTTATGAGTAGATAAGAAGAAGAAAACATAGAATTAAGTGTGATCAACTTACTGTTCAATTGAAAAAAGAGAAATCCAAAGTATGAAATAGATCTTCAAAATACAATGGATACTCTCTAGATACTCTATTCTCTACTGTAATGTTCCGACCTCCTAAGAAAAATTATTTAAAAAAATATTTTTATACTAAGACCAAATCCCCAAGTCCAACTTAAGTTCGGCATGCAGTTCACAATTACGGACTGTATCTTGAATTTACGGTCCATACTTTGCACCGTATATTGGTTCTTCAACTTGTTCTATGGCCTGTCGTACATCAATCTGCGGACTGTATATTGGATTTACGTTTTGTATCTACTCTCCGTGAATTGCATTTTTAGGTTGTCAATTCTCTGAATCTGTGAACCACGGTTTCATCTACGGTCTGCATTTTGCATTTACGGACCATATATTCCCACCATAGATTGGAGTCTCAAGTTGTAAACTATCTGAATCTCGATTTGTGGTACCATTTACGGTCGGTACTTTGAATAGACGGGCTGTATTTGGCTTCCTATTTTTGCTGATAGATTTGCAACTCTCTGTATTGAATCATGTTTGATTTCACAACCGAACTTTGCTTTTGCAGCTCTTCTGTTTCCTCTTTTGGCAGAAATCCTTAGAATGATTCCTTCTTGCTCAATTTCATTGGGAATCCTGAAGATTAATAAAATAGCATTAGTATTTACTTAAATTAGTACTCAAAGACATGCAGAACTCTATGAAAAGAAGTACAAATGTGTCGTAAAACCCCGACACACCAAGAAACATAATGAAGGGGTGGGAAGGCTTTTGTGATCGCATCTCTTTTATGGCTGGGGACTGGAAAAGGATTAGTTTTTGGAACCATAAGTGGTGTGGGGAGAATACATCGAGAATATCCTTCCCTAATATGTATAGAATTTCAAATCATAGGGAGTCAACGGTTCACCAAATTCATAGGGAGCATGAGGGCGAAGTACTTTGGGACCTCACCTTCAATAGATGTTTACAAGATTGGAAAATGGATGAGTTTCAAAGGTTGCTAGAGCTACTTCACGTTCAAATCAGGTTCAACCTTTTTGACTCATGGAGGTGGTTACTGAGTAGAGATGGTTTGTTCACAGTCAAATGTCTCTATCAAAGCTTGCTTGTGTGAAAGGAGACACACTTTCCACATCTTTCAATTTGGATTTGCGGGGCTTCTAGAAAGGTGTGCTTCTTTACATGACTAGTAGCGAGGGGAGCGATTCTGACAGCCGAGAATTTGAGGAAGAGAAATGTCACTTATGTTAGTTGGTGCTTTATGTGCAGGTTCTCTGCTGAAGAAGTTGACCATCTCTTAGTGCATTGTGAAGTGACATTGAGCTTGTGGAGGGTGGTCTTGAATTATTTTGGTGGGCAATGGGTGATATCAAGTACTGTTAGAGATGTGTTGCACAGTTGAGCTACAAGACGTAGTCGTAGAATAAAAAAGGCATGGGAGTTTGCTCCACTAGTCTTCATGTGGGTCGTATGGAGAGAAAAAAATAGGAGAGCTTTTGAGGGGATGGAAAATGTTTTTGCACATTTAAGGAATAGCCTTCTTTCTCTGATTTCTTTTTGGAGCACCCTGAATATTTCTACTTGTATAGAGGATTGAGTGACTTTTGTAGAGAATCATGTTTTGATGTAGTTTTCTCTACTTTTGGTGTACCTCTTGTATGAGGGAATTTTTCCTTCTAACTGTTAATAAACTATTTACCTTATCATAAAAACATAATCATGGTGTCCAGACCGACTTGCGCGCACCTCGACTAATTCCAGAAGGTACTTGCTAGCTTCCACCAGTAAAGGTATTGGGTAACTTTGTCAGCCCAGGCATGAATAGATGAGAAGAAATAACCTGATTTTTGCCTCTGCCGAGATTTGCACCTAAGACCTTATGATTCTCAATCCACTTCATTGACCATCTATAAATATCTAATTTATCTTTTCATTTATTCTTTATGATCTTTAATGATTTATGTTTGTCATCATCCAGTGCTCCTACCACTGTTTACCTAGTTATTAGCCAAAAAATATAATAATAAAAGAAGAAAAAAGATAACAGTAAAGGAAGAGAACATTAAGAAGGTTAGTAATAAGATGCTCTTTCAATAAATGAGGCTCTCATTATAGCTTTATTAAGAAAAAGAAAAAGAAATCAATTATAGATGCTAGTTCATTAATAGCATGCTGAAGTACATGATCACATTGGAAGCTGGAATCCCATATGCTTTCTGTGTTGATGCAAAGTACTGACTTGAAGGGATTTGTCTGATTAACATAGTTTGTTTTATATATCAAGTTGTATCCTTTCTTCTTGTTGTTGTTATTATTATTATTTTTTATTTTTTTATTTTTTGTGTGAATAACTTCATATCTTTTAAGCTGGAGTCTGGACCATTAGGATTTTGTTCATTGTATTCTTTCATGACATTGAACTGCTATGGACTAATGTAGATGAAGTGAAATTCAATATTGAAGACAACATTGTATATGCTTAACCTTTCACTCATTTTTCTCTTGTTGAAGCAAAACCTACATTGCCAACAAACTTTGAAGAAAATACGTGGGAAACTCTAAAGTCAGCTATTAGTGCAATTTTCTTGAAGCAGCCTGATCCATGTGACTTAGAAAAGCTTTATCAGGTGCATGTTGAGACATTGCTTTCTAATACTGTAGCTTATAGAAGTGTGCTGATTGAGTTTTCTGTGATAGGCTGTCAATGACCTTTGTCTGCACAAAATGGGGGGAAGTCTATATCAACGAATTGAAAAAGAGTGTGAATCACACATAGCTGCAGCGCTACGTTCTTTAGTTGGCCAAAGTGAAGATCTTGTTGTTTTCTTGTCGCTTGTTGAAAGGTGCTGGCAGGATTTTTGTGATCAGATGTTGATGATTCGTGGAATAGCTTTGTATCTTGATAGAACATATGTGAAACAAACCCCAAATGTGCGTTCACTATGGGATATGGGCTTGCAGCTTTTCCGCAAACATCTCTCTCTTGCCTCAGAAGTAGAACACAAAACTGTCTTTGGCCTCCTACAGATGATTGAGACCGAAAGGTAAAGAAATTTTCATGGTTGAATTTGATGATCTTGAGATTGGTAGATTCATCTTGATTATTTTTTTCTTTTTTGGATAATGGATTCATCTTGATTGTTTGTATATGTGCTTCTATGGGATGTCTAGTTGTGTTTTGCTTAACTAGTGCTAAGTGCATAAAGATTATTATCTATTAAAAAAAGAAATAGTTTCTTTTGTGGAGGTGTGGAATGAGAAGTTGTTTGACCTGCCATGCATCAAATTTTGTTTTGCTTCTTCAATGCCATGGTGGGGGATGAGAAGTGGTTTGACCTTCCATGCATCAAATGTTGTTTTGCCTCTTCAATGCCATGTTTGACAGTATCATAAAGAGCTTCTCTCTTTCATTTAGGGGAAAAGAAGATTGCTAAAGCTTAGCTTTCTTTTCTTCTCTTTATTTTTTGGGGGAGCTATGTTGTATGGGGCAGAGTGTTGACCGGTCAAGAACTCACACGTCTAGAAGTGGAAAGTAGCGAAAATGAAAATGTTGAGACGAATGTATAGGCATACTAAGAGAGATAAGATTAGGAATGAAGATATTCGGGATAAGGTGGGAGTGGCCTCCGTGGTGGACAAGATGAAGAGGTGAGACTGAGATAGTTTAGACATGTGTGGAGGAGATGCACTGATGTCCTAGTGAGGAGGCGTGAGATGTTGGCGATAGTGGGTCTGAGGAGAGGCAGAGGTGCCCGAAGAAGTATTGGGGAGAAGTAATTAGACAAAACATGACACATTTGCAGTTTACCTAGGACATGACCCTAGATAGGGCGATAGGGAAGTTGAGGTTAGGTAAAAGGTTAGTAGGTAGTTGAGCGTTGTCTAGTTTTCTTTATTATTATTATTATTATTACTTCTCCCCCTGTCTTATTCTTTGATTTTATTATTATCTGTGCTTTGCTTGAGCCGAGAGTCAACCAGAAACTCTCTCTACCTTCACAAGGTAGGGGCAAGGCTGCGTACGCATCACCCTCCCAAGACCCTATTTGTGGGATTACACTAGGTATGTTTGTTGTATTTCTTTTGGGTGGGTGGGTTGTCTGTACGAGAAGATACTTTTGTGTTTTGTTTTTCTAATGTCAGCCTTCTGGTACTCTGATGATTAACATATTTCATTCTTGTTTTGTTTAACAGATTAGGTGAAGCAGTTGATAGAACTCTCCTTAACCATCTTTTGAAGATGTTCACTGCCTTAGGAATTTATGCTGAAAGCTTCGAGAAGCCATTTCTTGAGCGTACTTCAGAGTTTTATGCTGCTGAAGGTGTCAAATACATGCAACAGTCAGATGTGCCAGATTACTTGAAGCACGTGGAGGTGTGCTTCTCCACTCCCTGTAACCTGCTGTTTTGGGCTACTAATGTTAATAATGGAATTGTTTTACTGTCTCTTTTGTTAATAATACTCTCTCCATCCATAATCTCACTTTGTACTCCCTTTGTGTTAGGGGTGGCAAATTGGCCGTTTGGGCTGGTTAAGATGGGCCGAATTAATTGACGGGCCATTGCCAAACCCTGCTCAAAGCTTGCTTGGGCTAAGATGGCTGTGGCAAAATGGGCTACATGATGTGTCATAATCTAACCCGCCAATTTGGCTCAATTTTTATTATTTAGTTTTAGAGATATCAATAAATTTCTAAAACAAATATCCACAAACAAGTCTTCATAAATGTTATATTATGAAATTTTATAAATTTATCTACTTGTACAACCACAAATTTCAAAAATTGTAATTTTTAGCTATTTAAGTATAACATCTATCTATGGCGTCACAAAGTCATGCAAATATTTCATCACAATTTTCTATGATAAAATAGGTTTTGCTATAGACTTTATGCAATATATTACTCAATGAGATTGCATTTTATTTCTTATTCTTCAGTTAGTTTTGATGCACATAGTGCCTCTCTACCTCTGAGATAGGGTAAGGTCTGCGTACAATCTATCCTCCCTAGACCCCATGCTGTGGTACTACACTTGGTATATTATTGTTGTTGTTGTTGTATTTTTGATGCATAAAATCCAAGTACCAATCAAAAAAAAGTTTTGATGCATAAATTCCAAGTACAAGAAATAGTATTTTATTCCCCTTCTTCATATCATTTAATTGGTACAAATAATTCTACATCAATTTGTAGCATCAAAATGAATTTGAAAGGAGGTTTATATCATAATGTTACACATGCAATTTTAGAACATTACATATTTTTTTTAATTTGAATTTAGTTTTGTTAAATGAAAACCCAAAAAAAAAAAAAAGATTAGATGTAATCCTCCCTTCATTTCAAGAATAATGAAGGTTTTGAAGTATAACAGTAAAGCCTTCTAATTGTTTGTCTAATTGAGACATCAACTTTTAACCTTTTAAAATTTAGTATTGAGATAATAAAAATACTACATAGTACCATAAAAGTATTAGAAATTGTATCTTTTTGATATTTAAAAATACATAAATAATGTATTAAAAAGCTATTGTCAAGGAAAAGTATCATATAAAATAAATTAGAGTATTAAAAACACATAATGGCATAAATAGTTATTGAGAGGAAGTTTATGACATTAAACTTAACATCTTATAAATACGTTTAGGAAGTTCAGTTTTGGAATATTTTATAATTTTTTGATTTGAGGTTGAATTTTGGTAACAAAAGAATCAAATCATTGGGCTTAAAAGGTTGGATAATGATGAGTTGAGTTTGGGTTTCTTTATGGGCTGACTTTGGGCTAGCTTTTGTCATAGGTTAAGATGGGTTGTGCCCAAACTTAGCCCATTTGTAATATAGCCCCTGCCCAATCCATTAAAACTAGCCCCTGCCCAATCCATTAAAACTTAGGCGGGTCAAATGGGTTTGGGCTGAATTTGCCACCCCTACTCTGTTAATTTATTTGTTGTAGTTTGACGAGGCACGAAGATTAAGAAAAAATGACTTTCGAAACTTGTAGTCTTAAATATGTCATGACATTTGTGTGGTTATAAGACTTTTGAAACTTGTGGTTTTAAACGTGTCATAATATTTGTGTGGCTATAAAAGCTTGTCATTCAGGGTAAAATGGAAATTCTAGTGGGACTCGAGGGGGCATTGTGGTGTTGTGGGATGGTAGAATTTGGAAGGGCGAAGTGTGTAGCTTGGGAACTTATTTTTTCTCATGCAAATTTACTGGGAAGACTCAAGAATTCTCATGGTATTTTCCCCGAGTATATGCTCCAAATGATAGGAAAGGAAGAGAGGAAGATTGGTGGGAACTAGCAGGGACAAGGGATCTATTCTCTGGACCTTGGGTGATTGTGGGGATTCAACACAGTAAGGTTTCCTTTAGAAAAGAAAAATTGCAGAAGATTCATAGGAGCTATGACAGACTTCTCTGACTTTATAGAAGTCATGGAGTTGGTGGCTTCCAATTCTTAGGAGGCAGTTATACTTGGAGGAAAAGAGACAGTCATGTCAATGCATCTAGACTAGATAGATTTCTAGTATCAGCTGATTGGAATGATGCTTTCACTAACATTAAACAATCAATCCTATAGAGAGTGACATCAGACCACTTTCCGGTTATGCTAGATTGTGGGAATTGAAAATCAAGATAAGTCTTATTTCAAGTTTGAGAACTGGTGGTTGCAAACAGATGGCTTCAAAGAGAGACTTAAAGATTGGTGGTCTTCTTTTGTCTATGAAGGAAGACCAGATTTTGTTTTGGCATCCAAACTAAAGGCTTTGAAAGTGAAGCTCAAAGAATGGAGCAGAACAATACAAGGGAATCCTGCAATGCAGGAAAAGGGCATACTTGAACAACTGGCAGAACTAGAGAGGAATCATGATCAAAGGAATCTTTCCGATGAACAAATCTTCACCAAGACAAACTTGTCTGTGGAATAGGAGGAAATTGCTAAACATAAGAAAAGGCTTGAAGACAAAGATCAAGGGCCCTATGGTTGAAGTTGGGGGATAATAATACAAAGTATTTTCATAGAGCTGCTAATGCTCATAGAAGATACAACAACATAGATGAGTTAATGATAAAGGGTGAGACTGTACAAAATCCAGAGGTGATAAAGGAAGAAATTGTCAATTTTGACCAGAAGCTCTATACAGAATCAAAGGAATGGAGACCTCAAGGAGAGATGAGGAATTGGCCTAGAATCACAGTAGAAGAGTATGAAATACTACAAAGTCCTTTTGAACCACAGGAAATCTAGGAAGTTGTGAGATCTTGCATTGGGGACAAGGAACTTGACCCAGATGGATACCTTATGACATTTTTAACACACTGTTTGGAAGTGATCAACACAGATGTTATAGCTGCTGTCCAAAATTTCTCTGAGCGGGGATATTTGGAAAAAGTTTCAATGCCGGCTTTTGTTGTGCTGGTACCTAAGAAGGTGGGAGCCAAAGAATAAAAGACTTTAGATCAATCAATTTGGTGGGAAGTGTTTGCAAGATCATATCCAAACTACTAAATGAGAGGTTGAAGAAGTTGGTTGAGAACTTGTAGATGGCCAACAAATGACTTTTATAAGAGGAAAGCAGATTATGGATGCTATTTTTGATTGCCAATGAATATGTTAATACAAGAATTAAAAGCAAAGTCTCTGGTATTCTATGTAAACTGGATGTTGAGAAGGCTTATGACCACCTCAACTGGATTTAGTTGCAGGACACACCGAAGGAAATAGGTTTTGGGGAAAAATGGTCAAGTGGATAAAATATTGTATCACCACTGTGAGAATTTCAGTCCTAGTGAATGGCACACCCGCAGGTTTTTCTCCTTCTCAGAGAGGTCTCAAGCAGGGAATCCACTCTTTCCTATCCTTTTCATCAGTGCAATGGAGGGCTTGAATGATGTGATTAGAAAGGCACAAGAAAATAGCTGGATCAGAGGTTTTAAGGTGAATCAGAGGACTGATTATGTTGTGGAAATCTCCCCAATATGCAGATGATACTCTTGTTTTCTGTGAAGCTGATAGAGAGCAATTGTTAATACTGAGGGTAGTTTTTTCCTCTTTGAAGCTATTTCTGTTTTAAATATTAACTGGAGGAAAAGTTTTGTATATCTAGTTAACAAGGTCCCTGATTACTGACTATCTCAAATATTCTGGGTGGAGGGATAGGAGAATTACTTACTGAGTATCTGGGAATGTCTTCGGGGGCAAAAAGTAAGTCAAAGGGGATATGGAATAGGCTGGTGGAAAAATGTGAGAAGAAACTCTCCAATCGGAAGAGTCAATACCTATCAATGGGGGAAGACTAGTTCTTATCAATTCTGTTTTAGATGCCATGCCAACATGTATGATGTCTCTATTTTCAATCCCCGTGAATGTGGCGGATAGGATTGATGCTCTAAGAAGAAATTTCTATAGGAAGGAAATAGTGAGAAAAAGAAAATTCATTTGGTCAAATGGGAAGAACTGTATTTTAGCAAGAAGGAAGGGTTCTCGGGATCAAGAACCTGCAACTACATAATCAAAGCTTAATGATGAAATGGTTATAAACGTTTATTTCTGATGAGCAAACATTATGGAAAGAAGTTTTTAGTGCTAAATATGACATGGAAGGTATGTGGATGACCAAGACAAGAAGGAGCATTTATGTGGTTAGCTTATGGAAGTCCATAAGAAACCTATGGCCAAAATACGCAGCAAAAACCCAATATAGTATAGGCAATGGTAGGAGGATATCCTTCTGGAAGGATAAGTGGCTACACATTGGATTTTTAAGCCCTTTTTCCAGGAATTTACAACATAAATCAGCAGCAAGAAGAAACAATAGAGGATGTGTGGGACAACCAAGGATGGAACCTTACTTTCCAAAGAATGTTTTTTGACTACGAAATTGGGAGAGTCATAGAGTTCTATAACACTTTGGAACAGTTCAAAGGGACAAACATTCGTGAAGATCAAATGGTCTGGCAGGGGAATAAAGAAGGGAAGTTCGCTGTTGAGTCTGCTTACAAGGAATACAACTTTACAAACAATCTAATAGGATTGTGGTCATGGAAAATGATTTGGAAGGTGAAAATACCCCAAAGTGGCATGTTTCTCCTGGTTACTGGGCAAAAAGGGGTGTTTTGACACTAGATAATCTATGTAAGAGAGGGTATCAACTATGCTCTAGATCTTTTCTGTGTGGAGGGGACGCTGAGACAATTAATCATCTCTTTTTACATGACAAATGGGCTTCGCAATTATGGAGAATATTCACAGGTCTGAGAGGAATCCAATGGTTCATGCCAAGAGGAGTTCTGGAAGTCCTAGTCAGCTGGAGCAATGAAGACCATCTAGCAAGCCAGAATGAGAGATGGAATGTTGTCCCAACTTGCATTTGGTGGACAGTATAGGGTGAAAGAAATTAGAGGTGTTTGCAGATGAATCCTGTAACTTACAGGAGCTAAAGATGGAAGTGCTTAACTCTGTTTTACTTCTGGTGTAAAAAGGATGTAGTTTGAGGATCATCTCTCAATTTTTGATGTCCTAGATTCCTTGTAAGAAGAAAAGGATCTGGAGTGCTTTTAGGCACTCAATTTTGTAATTATGGGTGGCTCCACAGTTTTAAGTGGGCCATTCTTATATTTGTATAAAAAAAGGAAAAAGTTACCAATCTCAAAAAAAAAAAAGGTTAGATTGTGTTTCCGAATTTATTTTCTTTTGTTTCTGGAACAGACTAATATGTAAATAACCATTCCATTTGGAATGGAGGGAGTAATTATTTTCCCAATAGATATTCTTTGACCATGATTTGCTCAAATGAATCTTTAGCACTTTTAACTTTTTATGTTTGTGGTTATTGTATTTTTTATTTATTTATAATTTTTAAATGTATAAATATTGTTTCGGGAAAATAAGTGAGTTAATTTCCTAAATCAAACTCTAAACTGGTCAATTGATCTTCATAAACCAAATCAGACCATCTTTTCTAGGATGGAGGGAGAATATTGTTACTTAATGATTTCACAGTTGTCCCTTGTTTGGTCAACAGCTGAAGCTTTTTCTTCACTGCAGGTGAGGTTACATGAAGAACATGAAAGGTGCTTACTTTACCTGGACGCAAGTACAAGAAAACCACTGATAGCAACTGCAGAGCGGCAACTTTTAGAACGACACATTTCTGCAATTCTTGATAAGGTGTTTATTCTGGGAACTTCCTGATACTTTATCTAATTATTTCTTGCTGGTGGATTTACAAGGTGGTGGTTGTGTTTTTTAAAATGTATCCTTCAACTATCTTTCCAGGGTTTCACAGTGTTGATGGATGGAAGTCGTATTGAGGATCTCCAAAGGATGTATGTGCTGTTTTGCAGGGTCAATGATCTCGAATCTTTAAGGCAAGCCCTTAGCTCATACATCCGAAGAACTGGTCAGAGCATTGTGCTAGATGAAGAGAAAGACAAAGATATGGTATCCAGCCTCTTGGAATTTAAGGCATCCCTTGATACAATATGGGAAGAAAGCTTTTCTAAGAATGAAGCTTTTAGTAACACTGTCAAGGATGCATTTGAGCATCTCATAAACATCCGCCAGGTATAGTTACTAATCACTAAGTGTGTCTGCCTTATTTGTGGATTGATGATGGTCAGATATCAGTTTTTAATAGTAGATTAGAGATGGTCATATTTGATTAGTCTATATTATAAAATTAGAGATGGTCATTTGAAATGGTTTCACCATATCCTAGGTAGATCTTCAGATAGACATAGTCGTTAAGTGCCACACTTCAATGGTTAAAGGTGATAAAAGGGGATGAGGTATCTAAAATAACATGGATGGAATTATATCAAAAGACCTTCAGTGTCTCACAATTACTGGAGACTTAGCTAAGAACATATTGTAATATAAGCAAATAATAGATATGGGAAAGAACTAGTTGACATTACGGTTTAACTTAACTGTATGTTATGTTGACGAGTGGTTCAACTGTTCGCCGCAAGTCTTTTTATTATGATTGGAGATCTGTATATTTGTCCGAAGATAAATGTGAAATTTAGAGAGCCTCTAGTTGTAGAGAATTTCTTGTCGGTCTAAAAGTCAAATTATGTAGTATTCAATGATGAACCCAAATAATGCAAAATAGATTCAAAGGATTCGCTGAGCCACATAATTCAGGATGAGAGGTAGTTGATTGTTTGATGTTATGATCAAATGTGGTGTTGATTAGCAATGCAGTATCTCTTGGATAGCTTCTGCCAAATGGAAGTATTATCTCATTCACTTATATTTGTAGCAATGAGTCATTGATATTGTTATTCACAAATATAATATACAGACCGAAGAGTGATTATTTAACTTTCAATTTTTTTTTGGGATATAGCTCTGAACATATTTTCTAGGGTTTGATGCATTATGTTGTATCACTTGGCAGGAACATGGTCTCTCTCTTTTCATTTGGCTCTGTGACTATTAATGTCCTTATGTTATAATCTTCTATCAAACCTACTTCATTCGCAGTTCCAGTAATTAATTATATCTAAAGAGTCCCTCCGGAGGATTAATTTTTTGGAATATATTTTTATGCGATGGTGCATTACATTTAATACATTGTTGAGTATTCTAATGTTATTTACGTGTATATTCATCATAGTATAAAATAATCGAATGTGTGGAAGGTATATGGTAATTTTATATTGACTTACAAGGGAAAGAGAAGAGATGTGTCAAATTATTGACACTGGACGCTAGATTCCATATACGCGAGTTTTAATTTAGTACTATAAGGAAGTGGGTTCCGAATGTGAGATAGAGAAGTGATCTGGGATGTTAGGGAGAGGGAGCGGTGTCTGCAGTCAAAAGGAGCAGCTCTAATCGCTAGAAAGGAAGCGGTACTGACAGGGGAAAGAGAAAGCTGCGTTGGCTTCTGCCTTCTGCAAGGAGGAGCAGTGTTGCTTGTTGGAAGGATGATTAGTGCCGGAGGCAGCTAAGAGAAAGAAAAGGAGGAATCATTGGTTGGCAGGCAACCTTAAGCAGCGGGATTTGAATCCTTACCAAGAACATAGAGACATACAATGTAAAAATAAAAGAGAAAAAAAAGAGATGTTTCGAGGACTTGATTATTGACATTACGCAATAGGGACTCCTTATATAAGTGTGTAAATCGGGTAATATAATATAAGACTCCTACAATTGAATAGAGAATATCCCATCAATCATATACAATATTCTACAATATTCGACTATCAAATTACAATGAATCTAAGCATATTATGATTGAGAAATAAGTTAACAGATAAATAATGGAACTTCCTAAATTGTATGCTTGAAAGGAGCTTTTGCAGAAATACTGATAAAAAGGGAGCTTTTGACAGACGTGGATAAAGCACCCTATTTCAACAGTACAAGTCTATATATGTTGAATGACATCCTCTATGGCTGTTTTTGGGAGTTCGAGGAGAATCAAGTGAGAGGTCCATTGTCCCCATTTTGAGTGGAGG
>JACEIK010000731.1:342569-373718 GCA_018107945.1 Datura stramonium
AGTGGGAAGCCCCAAGTTAAAAGTTGGATTACAAAAATGTCCTTATGAAGTTGAAAGATAGTATTGCCCTCTATTAAACGCTAATATTATATTACTTATGGACAAAAATGTAAATACACATCAAGTATAATGAATACTATCATATTTCATATAAACATTAATATCATAATATTTATGGATAAAAATATAAACACACATTAATTATAATAAATACTATCATATTTCATATATATATATTGTACCAAAAGTAGGAAGATCTTACCTTTAAAGTTAATTTACAATAATATCCTTCAAAATTTGAGTTACCATTTTAACCCTACAATAAAAAGAATCTTCAATTAAATAAATTTTTAATTACATGAATTGGATTGGGTGAATTTGAAGTGAAGCCGCATAACTTCTTTCTTCTTTCTCTTTCATTTTTTTTTTGAAACTGGTAAATTGTATTCCTCAGCATTAAGGGTATGCTGGCCACCTCCAAAAAGTGTTAAACCAAGAGTAAGTTTACAAACAACCTAATAAATCTACAATTGGATTTATATCCTCATACAAAGTTGTTTACACCAAAAAATTAAAGATATAATACAATTCCATTTTACTTTCTGAATAGAATTGGATCTATCTTCAAAACATCTTTCATTTCTTTCTCTCGACACGGTCCACCATGTACAGCATGGGATTATCCTCCACCACCTTTTCTGACTTTTGCTCCCTACCCTTCTAATCCAGCAACTTATAAGGTCTGCTGTGTGTTCTGGCATGGTCCATCTGGTATTAGTTAGGTTGAGAAAAATTTCCCAAAGCGGGATAGTGAACTTGCAATGTAGAAACAAATACTTGTACACAAAAAACATCTGGAGACTAATTGTATTCCCTTCTTTTGTAGTACTTCTTGAGTGAGACAAGCTCGCTTCCCAAAGCTGGATAGTGATTTGCAATGTAGAAGCAAATGCTTGTTTGTTTGCTCTGTTGTGTTACACAAAAAACATCTTGGGACTAATTGTATTCCCTTCTTTTTGTAGTACTTCTTGAGTGAGACAAGCTCTCCTAACCACTAGCCATGTGAAACATTTAATCTTGGTGGGTGATAAGCTTTGCCAGATGTAGTTCCATGAATATTGTGTCCCACCACCCGTGCCTAGCATCTCCCTTCTGTAAGCACTATTAACTGTGAAGGACCCATCCTTGCTATGTTTCCATACAATTCTGTCAGGTTCAGTCGTGATACCACTAGAGCTTCCTATTTTATCAAGAAGTGATGCCACCCTCTCCACTTCCCAATCATTTAGCAATCTTCTAAAAGACAGATTCCACCCCCCTGAGGTGTCCAACATTCACACACACTAGCTTCAGGATTGTTGCAAATTGAGTATAAGTCTGGGAATGAGTCCATCAAAGGGGTTTGGTCAATCCAACCTACTTTCCAGAATTTGATCTTGTTTCCATTGCCCACCTTAAATTTCAAGTTGGCTTCCATCACTGGCCACAGAGCCCTGATAGTTCACACTCCAACCCCATATGGTTCTGTGACTGTGTCTGTGCACCAAGAGTTTAAACCTCCAAACTTTGCGATGATTACTTCCTTCAAAAGAGCATTGTCCTCCCCATTGTATCTCCAGAGCCACTTGTTGTTTTGTACCCTTAGGTTTCTGACTCCCAAACCACCTCTTTTTTGCTGAGTAATACTGTATCCCATTTCACCAAATTGTAGCCCTTCTCTTCTTTCTTGCCTTGCCATAGAAAGTTTCTCCTTAGCTTATCTAACTTTTTCACAACTATGGATGAAATAGGAAATAGAGACATCAATCAAGTCAATCTACCCACTAATGACAAATATTGAGCCTTCCACCTTGCAAGTTTCTTCTGTGTTTTCTCCATAATACCATCCCGGATCTTCAAGGCCTTATGCTTGCTGCCCAAAGGCATACCAAGATAAGTTGTCGGCATAAACTCCACACTGCATCCTAGAATACTTGCTAAATCTTGAATTTGAGGAATTTCCTTGATAGGGAACAAACTACATTTACCCCAATTTACCCTCAAACCTGCAACAGCTTCAAAAAACTACTAATAACAGTCTGACTTATCTGATCTGTTCAACAACTGGCTCACAAAAAATGATAGTGTCATCTACAGAGAGTAAATGACAGATTTCCCTTTCCTCCCTAGCCCTGCTACCAACTTGAAATCCCCTGATCCACCTATTTTGTAGTGCTATTCTCATCATACTTCAAAACCTTCGATTGCCAAAATAAACAGGAAAGGAGATAGAGGATCGCCTTGTCTCGAACCCCTTTCTGATAGGAAGAAGCCCACAGGTTCTCCATTTACTAGAACAGAAAACCTAACTGTTTTAATACAAAACTCAATCCAACTCAACCACTTGCTTCCAAAACCCATTTGTCTCAGGTTGTTTAACAAGAATTCCCAGTTTACATGATCATTAAGCTTTCTGAATATCAAGTTTACACATTGCACCAGGTGCTACTCCTCTCATTCTTGAGTCTATACATTCACTGGCTATGAGTGCTGCATCCATGATTTTTCTGCCTTTTATGAAAGCCATTGATGTTTGTTGACCAATCTGCTCACCACCTTCTTCAGCCTCTCTGCTAACAATTTTTCAATAATTTTGTATATCCCACCTATCAGACTTATAGGTCTGTAATCTTTCAGATCAGCAACATTTGACTTCTTTGGGATCAAAACTATGAAGGTGGCGTTGAAGTTTTTTTCAAAAGACTGGTTGGAGTGGAAGAATTGAACAGTTTTGATGATATCTTCCTTTAGCATTTCCCAGAAGGATTGAAAGAAAATCATTGGGAAGCCATCTGGTCCAGGAGCTCTCCATTGCACATAATTTGATACAACCCTGAATCTCCTCTTCCTCAAACTGTCTTTGAAGCCATACTTGTTCTTCACTAGAGATTACTGATGCTTCATAAAGCTGTAACTTCAGTCTCCACGATTCAGTCTCCTTGTATAGGTTTTGATAATAGTTCTGAGCAGCCTCTTTGATCACCTCTGGATCAGTAACCATGGTCCCATTGATTTTCAGTTGATCAATGTAGTTAAATCTCTTATTAGATGAGGCAATTCTGTGAAAATATTTTGTGTTTTTATCCCCATATTTTAACCATTGTATCCTTGATCTTTGCTTCTATGCTATTCTTATTTTTTAGCCACCACCTCAAATTCCATAGCTAGATGTGCCTTTTGAAGCAATTCGTCCTCAGTGAGTGTTCTGCTTTCTTGTATATGTTCCCATTCTCCACAGGTTATCAAAATAGGATTATGAGCATAGCCTATTTTAGGCAGGTTCTGTTTGATATGAGTGAATTTTTCCTCCCATTGTGCACAATGCAGGAATCTGTCAATCCTAGATGCACTTCTATGATCCTCGCTTCTTCTCCAAGTGTATGATCCTCCAAATAAAGGAGGATCAACTAGTTCAAGCTCCTCAATACAGGATGAAAAATCTGCCATAGCACCATTTATTCTCTCTGAAGGATACCTGATGACATTAAAATCTCCACAAACTACCCACGGCCCATTTACATTATTTCTAGTGGTTGTCAGCTCTTCCCGTAGCACTCTTCTAGTTTCTTTGTTACAGTTCGTGTATACTCCTGTGAGGTGCCAGCTAAGATCCTCATTGACTCCGGAGAAACTTCCGGTAATACTTTGAGTGCCACTCTCTACCAATTCTCCTTTCCAGTATCTTTTATCCCACAGAATCAGGATACCCCCACTACTCCCAATTGCCTCCTTGTGAATTTCTCCCACCCATCTATTACTCCAAATGCTCAGCAGAATGTTGTCCATCGAGCATCTAGCTTTGTCTCTACTAATACATATATATCAGTCCCCCATAGGTGAATTAGATTTCTAACAAGATCTCTCTTGCTAAACCCCTTGACATTCCATGTAAGAATTTTAACTCTCATTTATGACTAAGAGTTAATATCCTCCCACTGGCCCTGGCTCGCCATCCTTGAAATTCTTATAAAAAAACAGGTTCCTTACTTCCTTTGGCACTAAACTGTTCATGTTTGTGCCAATAATATTTTCCCCTTGCCCCTTTTCCTTTTTTCTCTCCTTTGATCTATCTTCATAAGTAAGGCATAAGCTTCTTTCTTGCACCCTTTTAAGTCGACCCCAAGCTGTTGACTTAATTTGATCATATTGGAATGAACCCATGTAGTTGCTTTTGTAGCTAAGTCTTCTTCTTGTGAGCTGCTGAATGCTAACACTCAATTCAATGAATCTATAATTAGAGGCTGAGTGTATTCATATTCACCTTCATTTACAACTCAAATCGTTTCTTTTCTTGGCTTTTTCTCCTTATTTCTTTGTTTATTAATCTCATTAAAAATCTGAAATATGTTCAATACATTACTAAATTAAATGAGGATGACATTTAAGAAAATAAAAGATGAAAAAACATAAGTTGTCAAGACCTTTCATTATCCATATATAACGTTCATTTTCTCAACTAAATAAATTAGGGAAACAAATGGTCTTGCAAGCACTATTAGATGTGAACTCAAAAGAATTAGTTATAAGCCAGTATTGAGCTTTATAAAACTCATAAGAAAGATTTGAGGTTCCAAAGTCCGAATTCTTCTGTTGGAAGATAAATCAGCTTTTAGGTAAACCATTATATGTATCGTATTTAGATATAATCAGTGTTAATGTTTTTCCTCCAATTTTTGTACAATCGAAATCAGGTATATGATGGTAATTTTCACAATTTATTGTGCCAGGTCTTCCATAGAGAGTTTCATTAGTTTTGTACATGGGCTGATGGAGATGTAATGAACACCTTATTTCATGTTTGTCTCTAATTTAACAGTGATAGATAATTTCTACTGTGTATAATTATTTACTCAATTCATTTTAATAATATTAATATTATGTTACTACGTCATGTGCTATAAGACTGGACGACATACACGTGTCGAGAGACTAGTAGGATCTAACAGATGCGATAGATACCTGCATAGAGCTGTCCAAAATTCTCTTCCAAGGGAGAAATTATGTTGCGATACATATGGATTCATGAGAATTTAGATCATCTTTTTTCTTTTGTTAATACTTCAAAACCATTTTGTCCAGGACATTGAATTGTCAAAAGAGATAAATGAATCCTTCAAGCAATCTTCCCAAGCCAGAACAAAACTCCCAGCAGGATCGAGATGAGTGTCCATGTTTTAACGATGGGGTAAGTTGATATCAAAGAATTTTCTGATTTTTGTGGTCTGTATTTTCAGAGTTAGAAGTTCATTGCTGGTTGTGCTACAGGTACTGGCCAACCTGCCCCCGATGGATGTTAGGTCTTCCTCATGAACTCAATGTCTATCAGGTTTGGCACCATGTTGCCTATTTACTTCCTCTTGACACCATTAATGTTTCTGTTCAGTTTACATTTTGTTATGCTGGGCCCCCTGCAGGATATTTTCAAGGAGTTCTACTTGAGCAAGTACAGTGGTAGGCGTTTGATGTAGCAATTCATTGGGCCATTGTGTTCTAGAAAGCTGAATATCGAAGGGAAAAAAGGAGCTTGCAGTTTCTCTGTTTCAGGTTGGTATTTTATAGCATTATTAGTATAACAGTATTCCTTTGCATAGTATTTAAGTTAATGGTTTAGTGACCTGTATCCTCTTGCTGCAGACTGTTGTTCTGATGCTTTTTAATGATGCGGAAAAGCTTAGCTTTCAAGATATCAAGGAAGCAACTGGAATTGAGGATAAAGAGCTGAGAAGGACTCTACAGTCTCTTGCATGTGGAAAAGTCCGTGTTCTCCAGAAGGTGTGGGGTCATTGCTAGATGGAGATTTTTCTTTCTTTTCTCGTATAACAATCTTATATACTGATTCTTGTGGATGCTGCTGGAAAAAATATCTTATAGATTCCAAAAGGAAGAGATGTGGAGGACGACGATACCTTTGTGTTCAATGATCAATTTACTGCTCCACTTTGCTCGTATAAAGGTAAGTCCTCTATTGATCATGTATAAAGGAAGAATCCTATTTGGTGTTTTTCAGATAATGCCATCTCCTCAAAGACTGAAGTGATAAAACTTAAGAGTGTCTTCTCCTCAGAAAGAGAAGAAAAGAAGTGTTCTATTGACAAATATGAGATAAAGATGTGATTGGTATTTTGGTACAAGTGATTTGCTATTCCTGCTAGACATGTCAAAGCTAACAATAAATATGTATATACAGGTAAATGCCATCCAAATGAAGGAAACAGTTGAGGAGAACACAAGCACCACTGAGAGAGTATTTCAGGACCGACAATACCAGGTTTGCTCATCTATGCTCATCTATTTCTACTCTCTACTTTAATATTTCAGTTTCTTTCACAGCCACAGCTTTACTCTCAAGCAAATAGAACTTGCTGTAGCATTTTTAACAGACAAAAGATTTATGCTTTATTTAATAAGGTGCATCACAAAATTGTCTTTTAACTACATGTTATATCTATTTTACTGCATATTTTTACTGCTGGTATATTCCGATTATATCTAAGGCCAAAAATAGTCAGAAAAAGGACATGGCTGCTGAAACATTTAAGGGAAATTTTCATACTTTGTTTTTTGATGTTGATTTTTTTCAATCTTCTCTGCCTACATGTGCAGGTTGATGCTGCTATTGTTAGGATAATGAAGACCAGAAAAGTGCTGAGTCATACCCTTTTGATAACTGAACTCTTTCAGCAGGTAATGGAACTTTTCTACGCTTCTTGTGTTAGCTTAGTAACTGTTAATCCTTGAGCTGGGAATGGATCCTGGTGCCTACTCCGCTCCCACCCTGTGGATTCAGATGCCCAAACTCATGAGGTTGAGAATTATTACTTGCATGCAGATGGTCTGGAATCAGAAATAGGATTAGCTGATAGGTGTTGAAAGCTGAGCACAATAGGGATAACTGATGGGACATAGAAAGCTGAGCACTTCTATCAATTAATTTAAAGTACTATCTGTCCTTAAGGGTTGAAGAATTGGAGTAATAATCTTGGTAACCAATCTTTGTAAAGGTGATACCAGGTGAATTCTTCCTTTTGTCCAGGATTTGGGTGGTAGAGTTATACTGTACCTGTTCTAGTAGTAATCAATTGATTAGTCGAGGTATGTGAGAAACTGGTCCGAAGACCACTGTTATTCAAAGAAATATGCCTACCATTTTCACCTTAGATGTAATGTCATTCTGGGTTTTGAAACAGCAAATTTATTATGAAAGCGTAATAGGAAAACAACATTTGATCCTTTAGTATGCCGGCGGCAGACATGTAAATCTGAGCACGAGTTAATTTGTTCATAGTGAACTTAAATAATAAGAAGCCTTCAGTTCAAAGTACAACTTATAAATTTGTTCGATTCCAAACAACCTCTATCATTCTAAAACGACAACTACCTCTTTCTTGTTCACCAAAAGCAAATATATAATTATGCTTTTCCTGATGAAAATAGATATCGATGAAAGATAGCAGGTAATGTTGAGGATTAGAAAATCTACTAGACGAAGAAATAGAAATGAATCAAACCATTAGAACGCATAAAGCTAGTTGTTTACCTAACTGCAAGGTAAGACAATGTCGTCTAATTCACTAAAAGGCCATCGCGTCTGGACTTATAAGTTTGAGAGAACCATTATCATGTTGGAACAATATGAGTATCAATGAAATCAGCTAATACAATTGACTGAATCACCGTAGGCAAGGAAGATTCAGTAGTATTTTTGAAATCAGCTATTTGCAGTAATTTCATAATTTGTCTTCTACATCTTTTTTTGGAAGTTCAACTGTTTTCACCTTGTCAATGGTGAGTGTATGTTTGATCCAATTCATCTTCAGCTTGGTTTGCACTTTTGCTTAGTTTGATGATGAGAAGACTTTCCTATCTAATTATCAAGGCTTTATTGTTGTCAATATGATTCAATGAGTATATTGATAGTTAGGATAGGAATTATGTTCTCATGTACACCTAAAACAACAATATTATGACTGAGTGTTTTTTTACTCTTTTGTTTGTTTGTTTTGATAAATGTAACAATTTATTAAAATACAACAGGTATTCTACACCAGAAAGTGTGTAGTCCCCTTCAAAAGTATGCCACTTACAAGATGGAACCCTATGTGTTAAGAAAAGACACAACGAAGTGTCAAGAACATCAAAAGTATCTTCAGTTTGTACTACCAATTTCTCTTTTACAAAAATAGTAGAGACCCTTTTTCCAAAAAAAAAAAAAAAGAAAAAAGTAGAGACCTAAACAATTCATTTTCAACTTCTGAATGTTGCATTTCCTGCCTCAAAACATCTCTAATTCCTTTCTGCCCAGACAGACCACCAAATACAAGTTGGGATAATATTCCATCTCTCTTTTACCTGCAATACCATCACTGTTCCAGCAATTTCATAGTGCTTGATTCTTCTTAGCATCACCCATTTTATCTTCCTCAAGTTTATTAAGATTTTCCATAACTGATTGTCCATTTACGATGCAAGAAAAGATGGCTAATTGTCTCTGCCTGTTCATTACAAAGGTAGCATTTGGAACATAGTTGTATGCCTCTCTTGATCAACTTTTCATGTGTCAACTTTTTCTTTGGCCAATAGCCAGGTGAAGCATGCTACCTTGCTTAGGTATAACTTTCCAGATCATCTTCCATAGCCAAGAGCCACCTAGTTGTTGCAAGAACTGAGATCTTATAAGCAGAATATATACATAGAACTTCCCTTTGTTGTCAGTTTGACTGTAAATAAAGCGTGTGTTGTCATTTCATTTCAAGCTATATTAAGGGAGTTTATCTCTGTTTTAACTGATTCCACTTTTTGCTGTTGTTGGAGCAGCTTAAATTCCCAATAAAACCAGCTGATCTGAAGAAAAGGATTGAAAGCCTCATAGATAGGGAATACCTGGAACGGGACAAAAACAATCCTCAAATATACAACTACCTTGCTTAGAATGTTTTCTGATATTAATTTTCCATGTAAATGACTTGGGAGACTTCCTCGTCAGGTTCTGTACAGTTGACTTTGTATCCATTAATTTTGTTGTCGTACACATTGTAAAGCTTATATTTAAGTTTTATTTCGTTTGTCTACTTTTTTTTTCTTTCTTTTTCATGAAGCATATGAGCAAGTGCCTCCCTATTTTGTTTTAACTTCATCCTGATGAAAAAGTTTGCTGTCGATAGCAGTACACAAGGTTTTGCAGATTTCGGTCGTCGTTTAGTGGTCACCTTCTTTGTTGTTTACTCAAAATTCTCTCACCAGCTAAACAACTATGTTAAATATAACTAATTATATTGAAATATTCTTTTTATGGACAAACTCTAGACAAGTTAAGAATGTAAAGACTCCTGAGATTGAATCGGGGAGAGCACATCTTCCTCTGCTATGAATTTCAAGAATTCATGAAAAAAAGAGCTGAAACACACGGGGATAAACCATTGAAGACGGATATTAAATTTCATATTGACGTAATTAAGAAAGAAAGAAAGAACCTAAGTGCTAAGTCGGCATAAAAATGACAATTGAGATTAATGATCAAGACAATTTTTCTCAAAACAGGAAGAAGTGGGAGTGGCTTCTTCGATTGGTTCAATTGGAGTTGGGGTGTCCAGCGGGAGTACGGAATCTAATTGAAGGTAAAAAGGGCCAAACGAGAGCCAGACAATGGCCTAAAACAAAGTTTGACATTTTCTACCTTTACCGGAATTGGGTACTTCGCAAATTTTAAATTTGCTCTTCAAAATCACTGGTATTTAAAAGGAACCTAAAGTATTATAACCTGATACAAAAACATATAAGAACACATCTTAATTTTCATAATAACCATAAAATTATATGTTCGGAGGCTCTTTGTTATGATAACAGCCTCCTAACGACTTTGATCTACAATATTTGTTTATGCGACATGGTCCTTGTTGATATGACAGAAAAGGTAAATACATAGATTTCATATTAAAAAATATATTACGTTTATATATAAAAATTATTATGAATTGAATGTTTATAAATTAGTTCTGTTTAATGTTGTTCAGTAAGAATTGATTTATATGCAAATGTTGTTAAATAAGGCAAATGTCTACTATACAAATTTTAACAGCTTATAGCAGTCAACTTGTATCGGCCCTACCTTATTGGCATAATTTTTTACCTAGATGGATAACTTTGACAAGCTAAAATTTATTGCTTTGGGGCATAACTTCTACTATTTAACTTATGCCTCGTGATATAATTTCTTTTGCCTTTCATGCATAATTTCTGCCCCTGATCTTGTGCCTTTAGTCATAACTTATGCGTTTTTTATACATGATAAAGGATAGAAGAAAAGCCACATCAGCTAAACATTTAGGCAGGTTAGAAAGGTAGTTCTTGTTAGTTAAAATGAGGGAAAGTTAGTTACAAGTTAGTTACAAATTACATTAGGAAGAAGCCAATTACTTTTCTGTTATAATACTTTGATATACATTGGCATCTATGAGAAATACTACAAACTCCTTAATACAACTCTTTATCTTTCTACTCTCATTTCTCTCTTTTCATTACAAGTAGGCTTTATACTCGAATTCCTCTAGTGATACGTGTATTTCTTGAATTCTCAAATTCTTTTGAATTCCTGCAATTCTTGCTATCATTGATATCAGAGATGTTTATTCTTTGGCTATCATGACGAAAAGTGCGAACTCATGAAGGGATCACCAACGGTGAAGTAAGGGAACTACATGAGATGATGCAGAAGATGCTTATCGAACTTGGGCATCTTATGGGAGAGGTTTCAAGTTTCACAAAAATTGGATCAGGTTGTGTTGGAGATGATGAAGCAATTGGCGACTGCTGGGAGGAAGTCGCGGGGACAAGTCTGTAAATTCCAGATGGCGAGGAGGAGAATTTCTAGATGCATAGTGGCAATTTGAGGAAAAGTCTCAAAGGGAGAAGAGTACAAGTAGTTTCACCAATCATAATTCTCAATACTCTAGGTGGTCGAGAATGGAGTTCTTGAAGTTTTTAGGAGATGGTCTTTGATCTTGAGTACATTCGGGATTGGAGTTCTTTAGCATAGCTAACATTCCTATGGAGGAAGGAATAGGGATTGTAGCAATACATTTTAAAGGAGAGGCTGTCCAATGGAATCTATGATTTATGAAGTATAGTAGCTATAACCTCCAACAGAATGAGTATGTTGCTGACTCTTGTAGATAGGTATAGGATAGATTATGAAGTAGATTCAATGGAAGAAATAAAAAATGTGAGGAAGATGGGAAGTATCAAAGTTATCAAGCAATATTTGAAAAGAATTTGACAAGAATCAGTTTATCTCAAGAAAATGTTATGAGCTATTTCCTTGGAGGTGTAAAATATGAACTCAACATGACAGTTAAATTGACAAATCGCACAAGTGTACAAGTGAACAAGAATGCGAGAGACATTCCTGACCTCTATAAGGCAACTTGTAGTAGGAATGCCTAGCCAACAACCTAATAGAAGGTACAGGAGTAGAAGTTTCAAAACAAGACACCATCACTACCAACTTTACAGTTGTAGTTCCATGGCTTATAAAGTGGACAATAGAGGACTTAGAGCATAGAGGAAATGAATGGCGTTAGGTCTAAGGGTCCTACCTTTAGCACTGTGCGAGAAGTAAGTTCTTGGTCATAAGTGCAAGAATCTGAAGCAGTTGTATCTATTAGATGTGAGGAATTTGAGCAGGAATTAGATGAACAAGAGGAAGACATAGATTAGAGAAACAACAGTAGGAGTTTCCCTATCCTTTGGAACCAAATGAGAATCTTGTTCATGCTTTAAATGGTTCATTAGGCTATAGAACCTTGAAAGTTTGCCCCATCTGTGACGTTATCAGGGAGTTCAAGTAATCTGCAATACACCTCACATAAGAGAGTGAAAACGGTTAGTTTCAATTTAAATACCCAATTAGGAATCGAGATCGTGTCCATAGAGAATTAGTATTAGTCCAAGCTATCAAATGAGTTAGAATTGATTGAATATTTTGAATACTACTCAAGTTAATGGTAAACTAGAGTCAACCTAAATATCTAAAGTCTAAGAAGCAATGGGTTGAAATCAATATAAAGGAATACTAGGGATGTGTCCCTCCATAAGGTTGATCCCTCTAAATCCTCCATTTGGATTATTGAGAATGGGATCTTCATGAATATGCAAGCAATCATCTAGACAATTATTAGGTGTGTTTCAATAACCTAACAATGTCAATCTAGATCAATTTTCTCAAAATGATTAGGATTTAATTCAATATAGATTACAATTTGCCAATTAGATTCATCAAATTTCTAAGTGAATCTAGTAAACAAGGTTTAAAGCCTTGGTTCATTGTTGATTGATGCTACCTAAATCTTAATTGTCTCTTTTAAGCACAATAGAGGCAATTTGGCATGATACTAATCTCACTTTACAAAGCTATAGATTGATCAAATATTCCAAAGTCCATAATTACTTTATCTAATTGTGATCATTAGGGTTCACAACAATAGATCTAAATTTGGTCACTCACGAAGAAGAAAGAAGAAGAAGCATAATTTTTAATGTGGTCACTTACAATGCAATATAAAGAAGAAGAAACTTAGATTGAAATTTAATTTATCTTCAAATTACAATAGATATATAATCTATCTTTTCAAGCTACTATTCTACTCTAGAACTATCAAATCTAGTGGACTAAATGGAGTCTCCTTGAAAATTCTAAAAAAAAGACTATTTATACCAAGCCTAAGACACCAAGTCTAATTTAAATTCTAAGGGCCTAGGTCGTAGGGATGGACTGCACATTGAAAGTATGGCCCATCTCATGAACCGTCGCTTTTGCACTTCTGCCTTGATGCTTTCCATCTTTAAGCCCCGACGAACCGTCTATTGAAATGATGAATTACGTACTTCCCTTTAGTCAATTGCTTCACCGGATTGATAAGTTTAGAATCTACGGTTCACTTGACGCTTCGCATTTTGAATGTACAGACGCATCTTAGCTGTCCTTGCCCCACTTTGTGGAGCTCTTTGGACAGAATTGCAGTTGTAAGTGCGGACTGCATCTTGGGTTTTGCGGTCCGTCTTTGTCCTTTTTCTTGGCAGACTTCTTGTTATTTATGCCTTCTTCCTTCCACTCATGGGATTCTTGAAACTTAGTAAAATAGTGTCAACATTTAGTTAATTTAGCACTAACAGGGATGCAAGACTATGAAAAGAAGTACGAATGTGTCGCAAAACCTCGTATATCAAAACCCCAACAAAGATTTTTGCTTGTCCTCAAGCAACTAAAATAAGAAAATCTAACCTATACCTAGACTCTTGTTTCGGTATCACAAAGTGCGATGACTTAGGTGGTTTTGGAAAACAGCATACAACATTCAATTTTAAGCAAGACACTCCCTCTATCATGCAACAAATCAGCTTTCTTGGCACCATTTTAACATGCAAGACACATAGATTGAGAAGTAATTCATTGTAATATCCCAAAAATTCCTAAGAAATGGATGGAAAAATTAGAAATGAGTTACGCGAAGAAATCTAATTTTTTTGCACAGAACGACTGTGGTAGGAAGTGATGTGTCGTGGTATTAGTTGTGGTGGAGTTGCGAGTTGGGGTCTAGACGGCGAGTCACACCCACGAGTCATGAGGTGTAGAACATGACTCTGGTTAGGAGTCGTGATGAGTTTCCTTGTGGTTCTAGGGTATAATGTCAAGGATCATGGTACGACTCGTAGTAAGTAACAATGAGTCATGATGGAAGTCGTGGTTAGGATTTGGCAGGTGAAGGGGATGATGTCACGGCCGACGGTATGACTCGTGGTAGGACACCACGAGTTGTGATGACATCTGTCGTGGTGAGATTCATAGATGTTGCGGGGAGGAGCGGTGGTGACCACAAGAGGTAACCATGAGCCGTTACTTCATGGTTGCCTTGTGATGAGAGTTGTGATGTTGTGAGTCTCCATTTTTGATTTCATTAAGGATATTTTCGTAATTTCCTAGCTCCTAAGTCCTAAACTATATCATTTTAAGCTCTGTTAGGAGGATCTTAAGTGGGTTAAACCTATCCTAATTCATTCAACTCCTATGCATGCAAGAGTAAGTTTCTCTCTGAAGATCAAGCTTGAAACCCTCAATTCTCTCCAATTCCCTTGGGCTTTCAAGGAAGAGTGTGGAATCTGATTTTCCAAGGTATGTAGGGCTATGAATGAGAGTTTCTTTCAACCTCATGCCCAAAGTTCTCTTCAATTCCATGAATTTAAGTTCTATATCAAGTTCATGATCTTATGAGGCTTATTCTAATTTATGAAATTCTCTATGATTTACCTATGGGTCAATTTCTTCATGTTTCTGGAAATCATGTTTTGAGCTCATAGGCGGAATTTATACCCGTTTTGATTATTAATTATAGTTTCAAACTTTAATCAATTTAGGCCCAAGTATGCAAGTTTATGAAAAGTTAAGTTTATGATTCTTTGTGATGATTTTGACTTTCCTAAGCCCTAAATTTATGATTTATGATTTATGATTATAATTTCCTTCAAGTACTCTTATGAATTTATGAATTTCAAGTATAGTGATTTTCTCAAGCATGTATGTTCTTCATGATTTATGAATTTATGATTTTGGCCAACTCACAGGACCCTAATTCATGGATAATCATGTATTTCAAAGTATGATCAAGAGTATGTTATAACTTATCTAGCCATGGACTTCATGTGCATGTTTTTTTGGGAGCAGTGTCAGCACCGAGTAGGCCCTATTAGTGAGCGGTGTCTACGCGCCCAGCATAGGTTTATGTTTATGGACTTAGGTGGGTCACTATTAGTGATATCCCGTCATGCACATCCTTGGCCTAGAAAAGCCTGGGATGGCTTTGCCCGCTTGACTTAGATAGTTGGGGCATGTGGCTCTATCATGATGGTGTCGGTTAGGCGAGTTCTCTATTGTTCGTCATGATTTATGCATTGTCCTATTACGATACTTTGGCTCAAGTTATGCTTTTAAAAGGTTTATCTTATGATTATGCTTATGACTAGATCATGAATAGTTTTGAAAATCTTGAGCCTCACGTTTATGTTATGACTATCATTGCATGTTTTGTATTGTCCTACTCTTATGAACTTTTATGTATTTTTGATTAGCACTGCTTAGCTTGCATACTCGGTACATTCAATGTAATGACGCATACTCTATCTTTGTATGCGTTTCATGATGCGGCTCGGATAGTCAGGGTCAGTCTCTCCGTTAGCCGGTCATCAGAGTTCAGTTCAGCCAGGTATTTGGTGAGTCCTCATCCTTCGAGGACCTTCGATTGATTGTATTTTGCTATTTTCAATTTCGAGCTAGTTGGGGGTCTTGTCCTATCAACTTTAGAGTATCTAGAGGCTTTTCAAACATAGTGTTGTATTCGGTTCGTATTTAGTGTTATATATTTCCTTTTGTTCAAATGTTTAATATTCAGACTTTTGCTATTTCAAAATTCAATTCCTTTCTGTATTGATTATGTTGAGTTAGTTATCTATGTTCATGCCATGGTCGACTTGGATCCATTTATGGTTCTAGGTTTTGTGTCTCGTGGGCCTAAGTTCGAATTCGTGACAAAATTGGTATTAGAACAGTGGTTCAGTTTTCCTAGGGTATATGAAAGTCGTATTAATTAGATTTTACATGGGTGTGAAGCGTGCCACACTTATGAAAAAGAAGCTATGAATCATTTTAGGAAATTTTCCTTCTTTCATGATCTATGGGTGTAATAAAATGTCTCTCTATCCTTCTAACTTTCGTGTTATGGTGCAGAGGTATGCCTCCACGCCGAGTTAATGGAAGAATGAACGACAATGGAAACGGGAATGACCACAATAATGGCAATGGAGATGGGCACCATCAAGCCCCTCAACCCTAGTAGATCATGTACACAGTTACCTCTGTGAGTTTAGGGCGGCCATCCGGATGTTGGCGCGGGTGTTGGCCCAGTGGAGTCAACCTTGGTGGCTTGATATCTCATGTTCTTCGAACCGGAACACAGTAGTGGCTAGGGTCAGGGACTTCCCTGGGGATAAATCCCCTGAGTTTCTTGGGTCAAGGGTGTACGAGGATCCACATGAGTTCATTGAGGGGATTTAGAGAGTCACTGCAGGTTATGGGAGTGACGCGGGAGTGTGCGGACACGACATCTTATCGGTTGAAATGGTTGCTTATATTTTGTACAAGCAATGGAAGGATGGTCGGGGAGTCGGAGGCGGGTGCCATCGGATGGGATGAGTTTCTCACTGCGTTCTTGGACCTGATTCTTTCCCCAAGAGATGAGGTAAATCAAGGAAGCGAGTTTGTGCCTGAGACAAAACAACATGACGGTTCAAGTATGCTCACAGGTTCACCCATTTGTCCAAGTTCGGCGGAGATGGTAGCCGATCGGAGGGCTCGAGGTGAGAAAGATTTATGAATGGGGTAGCCGAGACTATTTGGTCAGGATGCAGGACCGCTATGCTACATTAAAACATCGACTTCTCCCTATTGGTTTTGTATGACAGTGGAGTAGTGCATATGAGGGAGAGAGAGAGTTAGAGGTCAAGAGGGCCGGGACAAATAGTTTTAGGTTCTCAGCAGAGGCCGGGCGAGTGAAATCAATAGTAGTCCCACGAGGTCGTCGGCTAACACCGTTATCAGCCAGTGTTCAATCTAGGTCTCGGGTGATCGAGAGGGAGCGGGGACATCAGGTTTGAGGATAGAGGAACTGTGGCGGAGAGAACATTTTCAGTCGTAGGAAAATGTGGCAAGAACCATGGGAGAGTTCTTGATTGGATCAGATATTTGCTTCGGGTGTGGGAAATTCGGGCACATGTGCCCGGAGTGTCCTTTGTCTATGCAGGGCGATGGAAAGGGTCATTACTCGGGCTGCCATTTTAGTACGGCTCCAACAACACATCCACTAGTGCAGGAGTGGTCAGTCGGCACTGAATAGGTTTTATTCTAGTGTCTCGCCCGGGAAGCGGGGAGAGGTCTCCCGGATGTTACATCCTTTGGTATGTTACAGTATTCCATCTTGATGTTAATGCTTTGTTAGATCCAGGGGATACTTTATCGTTTGTGACGTCCTATGTTTCTAGTAGTTTCAGAGTCAGTCCCTAAATCCTATCGAACCTTTCTAAGTCTCTACTCCAGTCCGTGATTCAATTATAGCTAGATGGGCATACAGAAATTGCCTTGTCACAGTCCTTCAAAAAGTCCCTCAGCAGATTTAGTAGAGTTAGCCTTGATAGACTTTGATGTTATCTTTAGCATGGATTGTTTGCATGCATATTTATGCCTCGATGAATTGTAGAACTAGTGTCAGGTTTTACGGGTGACCGGTCCTAGAATGGAAGGTCGGTTCAGTTATGCCTATAGGTAGCTTCGTTTCCTACCTTAAGGCCAGAAAGATGATTTTCAAGGGTTACGTGTACTATCTAGTTCAGGTTAAGGATGCTACATCCGAGACCCTGACTCTCAGTCGATTCTGTAGTGTATGAGTATCAGGGTGTTCCCAGGATGATCTGCCGAGTCCCTCTCGAGTGGGAGATCGACTTTGTGTCATTGACCTTCTTCGATATACAACCTATATCTATTCCTCCTTATAGAATGGCTCGAGCTGAGCTAAAGGATTTGAAAGAACAGTTGAAAGATCTCCTAGATAAGGGTTTCATTAGACCTAGAAAATCCCCATGGGGTAGACCAATTCTCTTTGTTCGGAATAAGGATGGTTCTCTTTGTATGTGCATTGACTACCAGCGGAGTTGAACCAAGGTTACAATCCAAGAACAGTATCCTCTTCCCAAAATTGATGATTTTTGACCAACTTTAGGGTGTTAAGTGCTTCTAAAAGATAGATATCAGTCCGGTTATCACTAGCTCGAGTTGGGAGAGTGACATCCTAAAGACAACCTTCTAGACTCGGTATGGTCACTATGAGTTTGTAGTTATGTCTTTTGGACTAACGAATGGTCCTGCAACTTTTATGGATTTGATGAACAGGGTATTCAATCCATATATGGACATGTTCGTGATTATGTTCATAGATGACATTCTCATATACTCTAGCGAGGAAGAGCATTCCACACATTTGAGGATTATGCTACACTCTCAAGGATCGCTAGTTGTTTGCTAAATTCAGCAAGTGTTTGTTTTGGTTGGACTTAGTAGCATTTTTTTGGGTCATGGTGTCATGAGGCATACAGGTTGACTCTCAAAAAGATAGAAGTAGTGAAGAATTGGCCGAGACAGTTAATCCTTTGAATATCGGGAGTTTCTTGGGTTTGGATAGTTACTACGAGGATGTTTGTGTAGGGATTTTCATCCATTACAGCACCGTTGACTAAGTTGACCCGGAAGAAAATTAAATTTTACCGGTCAAATGCATGTGAGAAGAGTTTTCAAGAATTAAAGACTCGACTCACTTCAGCCCCCAATATTAACCTTGCAGGTACATGGATTTGTTGTGTATTGTGATTCCTCAAAGGGTCGAAGACTTTGTTGTGTGTTGATACAACATGGAAGAATCATTATGTATGCCTCTAGACAGCTCAAGACTCACGAAAAGAATTACTCCGACGAATGACCTAGAATTGAAAGCGGTGATATTTGCATTGAAGATTTGAAGGCACTACTCTTATGGGGTGCATGTAGATGTTTTCACGGATCACTAGAGTCTTTAGTACGTGTTTACCCAGAAGGATATGGGTACGACAAAAGAAGGTGGTTAGAGCTTCTCAAGGATTATGACATAGATGTCCTTTATCATCCGAGCAAGGCTAATGTAGTGGAAGATTCTCTTAGCGGAGTTATCCATGGAGAGTGTGTCTTGTGGAGGAGGAGGAAAGAATTTGTGAAGGATGTGCATCGACTTGCTCGCGTAGGGGTTCGCCTGGTCGACTCGACAGATGGTGGTCAATTGTTGAATGGTTCAGAATCCTCTTTAGTGACTGAAGTCAAGTCTAGAAAGATAAGGATCTAATCTTGCTAAAGTTAAAGGAAGCAGTTCTGAATTAAAAGGTAGTGGTCTTCTCGAAGGGGAGATGGTGTATTAAGGGTCTTTGTGTGTCCCAAGTGTTGATAATTTGAAATCTTGGATGTTGCATGAGGCTCATGGTTCCCTATATTCTATACATACGAGGTGCCACCAAGATGTACCGTGACCTGCGGGAAATCCTGTGGTGGAACAACATGAAAAAGGACATCGCAGAAATTGTGGCCAAGTGTCCGAATTGTCAGCAAGTGAAAGTTGAGCATCAAAGACCTGGAAGTGTGCTTCAAGACATTAGTATCCCTACCTAGAAGTGGAAGAAATCAATATGGACCTCATTACGGGATTGCCTCATGCACGTCGACAATATGACTCGATCTGGGTGATCGTAGACAGGGATTGACTAAAGCTACTCATTTTCTACTGGTTAAAACTATAGATTCAACAGAGGATTATGCTAAATTGTACATTCGAAGTTGGTTCGGTTGCATGGAGTTCCTTGTACATCATCTCGGATATAGGTTTCGGTTACCTCCATTTTGGAAGTCATTCAAAAGGAACTTGGTACTCAAGTCAGAAACACTTCTTTTTCACCTTCCAGAACAATGGTTAGGCTGAGCGGACCATTTCAGACTCGAGGATATGTTGAGCATGTGTGATTGACTTTAAACGTAGTTGGGATGATCATTTGCCTCTCATCGAGTTTGCATATAACAACAACTACCATTCCAGCATCTAGATGGCTCCGTTTGAGGCTCTGAATGGGCGGAGATGTATATCACCTATTGATTGGTTTGAATAGGGGAAGCTACATTTATAGGGTTAGATTTAGTTCATGAGGCTATGGTGAAAGTCCAGCTTATATAGGAAAGGCTGAGAAAATGGCTCAAAGTCATTAAAGTCCTATGCGGATGTGAAGGAGAACTTCCAGTTTGAAGTTGATGATTGGGTGTTCTAAAGGTGTCTCCTATGAAGGTGATGATATTCGGAAGAAAGGAAAGCTTAGTCCTCGTTATGTTTGCCTGTACAAGATTGTGGGATGTGCTTTCAAGGTGGCCTATGAGTTGGAGTTGCCCTCAGGGTGGCTTCAGTACAGCCAGTTTTCCATGTTTCGCTCTTGAAGAAGTACATTGGTGACGACTTTGGTTATTTCGGTGGAGAGTGTAGGTGTGAAGCCTTAGCTATGAGAAGGTACCAGTTGAAATTCTTGATCGTCAAGTTTGGAAGCTGAGGAACAAAGAGGTAGCTTCAGTAAAGATTTTGCGGAGGAATTATCATGTTAAGGGAGCTACGCGGGAAGTCGAAGCAGATATGATGCTAAATACCCACACCTTTTCCCTTTCGGCTGATCTTAGCTTGAGGTACCAATTTCCTCTTTGGTACTTTAGTTTCAGGTCTAGTTCATGCCTCTAGTTTCTGTATGTCAATGCATATATGTATGATTCATGAGTTTAGTTTAGTCAAGTGTTTCAGTCTAAGTCGGTGGTCCATCATTTTTAAGCAGTGTTCAATATTTGGGATGGCAGATCACTTTTCCTCAATTATTCAGTGTGTTTACCCACATTCGAAGAATGTTTCACAAAGAAGAGGGGGATATTGTAACAAAAGTTTCCTAAGATATAGATGGGAAAAATTAGAAATGATTCTGGAAAATTTGAATTTTTGCACGAGCGACTCGTGGTATGAGTCATGATAGGAAGTGATGGGTTGCGGTCTCAGTCGTGGTGGAGTTCTAAAGTTGGCCTCCAGACAACGAGTCACACCACGAGTCGTGAGGTAATGAGCCGATTCATGGTTAGAAGTTGTGATGAGTTTCCTTGTGGTTCGGTATGATGTCACGCGGATCGTAGTACGACTCATAGTAAGTAACAATAATGAGTCATGGTTAGAGGATTTGACAAGTGAAGGGGATGATGTCACGACTAACAATTTTGACTCGTGGTAGGACACCATGGTGCTTGATATGCAATCGTGGTGAAATTCAAAGATGATTTAGGGAGGAGAAATGGTGACCATGAGAGGTAACCACGAGTCGTTGCTTCGTGTGCGACTCGTGGTGAGACTCGTTAATGTCACCCAAGCACTTGCACACAAGCGCATGAGGTCATCAAGTAATATAAGATTATTAAGTCAGATGTAGTACCCACATTGACTTGTCAATTAAATCATTATGAGGTTGTCACTTTAATTTCACCAATCTATGAAACAATTACAATGAAGATTGATTTGGAAAATTAAACTACTAAAACTTCAAATGTAAAAATTAACTAAAACAGATACAATCTTGATTGTATTTCGATAATGATAGACTAGAACAGCCAAACACTTGGTTGGTTTCAGGTTGAGTTTCAAACGTAATTAAACTAGCATAATTCTTCCTACGGTTGTTAGTTGCAAGTTACTATCCCATTTCTTGCCACTATCCTTAGCATTCAACAACTATTTCATGAACTCTAATGCCTATAACCTTAATTCGCAGGAGAACAATTAAAAGACGATTATGCCTACTTGTATTTCCAACTAAATGGGGTTGAAGGGTATATCCCTATTCTTAACAATAACTTCTATCTTATCACCAGTGAGTTCAAAGGTCTTTGAATTCCCGTTCTATATTTATTTTAACCCTTTTGATTTCCTTTTCCAAGTTCAACTGAAAGCCAATAGATTACTTACAAGGTGATCAATCTCATAAATAATAAATTAACACAAATAATTACAAACAACCATAAAAGAAGAATCAAAACCAAGTTTATTTAGTCTTTCAAATAATCAACCATTCACCATGGCCACAACCCTAGAATATGAGTTTATCCACTCATAGACAAGTGGAAAAACAAATACTTAGTTATTATCGTACCATGCAGTAAAGAAGCGAAAACCTAGTTGTAGAACATTGTATTTACAACCAAACGACTTACAAGCTTTAATGAATGAACAATGGAATAAAAATTGAGTTATGCTTCAAGAAGTCTAAACCTCTAAGAAGTCCAAAACTATGTAACAAACAACCTAAGGCTTATATTTATAGATGATCCTTCGATTGACGTTTCTTCTCTTCAAGACTTGGCTTTAAATCAGCATTTTCTCCCCGTGACCACACGCGCCACCTCCTATCTCGCCACGAGACTTAGTCAAATTTTCCAACAATTTCATCTCAGATAGGGTTTGGCACTTGCCCATCATCTTGCCAAGTGTTCGTCAAATTTCTCTAAGTCTTTGATATACCTCTGGCGGGAGTCCTTACACTCATCCTATCAAATTGTTGAGTAAAATTCTCACAAGTTTGAGGTAGTGCGCGCAGACTAAAATTTTATACTCTGATATTCAGACTTGTTGCGGGTACGGCACCCTAGCACCAACCGTTAGATCCTCCGTCTTCATTTCTTGCATCATTTTGAGCCCATTTTTCCTAGTTTCCTGCTCAAATCAACTCAAATCGTTTGTTAGCGCATATTACACATGAATTTGTATAAAATAAGGATTATGAACTCAAAATAATGTTAAATATGGGTAACATGGCAAATGGGTATGAAAATATGCCAACATACCAGCCCTACACTTACGATTGTTCTTCCTTGAACAATCCTTAAAACATACCTAAAATCATGTTTCACCATCAGACTTAACACCTCTATCAGCACCATACTCAATCAACTTGCTTAGAGCATACAAAAAGTGGTTTATCATCATACAAAAATTCTCAACAAAGCACACAGAAAGATTTCAAAATCAGAACACATAACCTCTATAAATAACTCATTTTTCAACATAAGGGCCAACATGATTAAGTCATGATTAAGTGTGACACATGCAACAAGTAGTACACCGAATTAGACCTCTTGTGCCCCTCACTTTTAGTGATGTTCCTCTCTCAACTTCATCAATATAAGGCATGAAACACAATAAGTAAGGCGCACTCACACTCACAAATGACGTAATGTACATATGCAACATACCATAGGCTTTCCCTTCATGTACGTTTAGACTACCTAATTGCTTCAAGAGATTAAGATCACAAGAACTTTTCTTGGATGTAATGTCGGCTAAGGGATGGGTAGGATTGATATTTCATTTTATAGTGACTCCACCCTAATCACTTCTAATACATATTTCACTTTACTTCCACCTCCTCTTTCTTTCTTGTTCACCTTTCCTCTACTCACCCTTGTCTTTTCTTTTCATGCCCCATTTTTTTATTACTTGGCTACTAGTTTTCTTAATCGTAGAATAACTAAGGATTTTTCAATTAAAGCTCTCTTTTTCAATTCCCTAGTAGCAAGTGGACAACATAATTTTTATGGGCACCTCTTCTTCTCACTTTTCTTTTCTTACCACAACTTTTTTCTTTTTCCCTTAACATTATACTTTGGTGGACCTTTAATTTCAAGTCTCAAAGTGATTAAGACTACTTTGGATCAATAAGTTTGAGGTCTCAGAAAAATAGGGATTAAGCTATTATTGAGGCTAATAAAAAATAAGACTTTTAAGCTCCAAAGGGTTAATTAGGGAGAATGACTAGGAAGGTAAAACGACTATAGGAAAAAAATTGGCTTCTTCAAAGAAGTGTCTTGATCATCTCTCAACTCCATACCAACTAGTTAACCTACATAAACTAAGGAAAGTTCTAGATGCTACAATATATACATACAAAACAATTCGGCTCATCTCTCATGGAAACATGTTTTTATCAGTTTCTACAGCTACACGTTCATATAATCATATTGAATGACAAGTTAAATTCATAATTAAGCCCTAAGGATATGTTGAGTCAAATTAAAGATATATGTGGGTCTGTCAAGGATTCTAACTCATGCAAACAAGATGATCACTCTATTTACTCTAGCATAGTGGCTAAGCAGAATATCAATAAGCATACAAGTGGATGACTTATGACTCAATCCTAAAAAATAAAGAATATGATGAAACTTCCCTTAAGACGGTTGTTATCCATCTATCATAAGGAAATTCCATTATTCTATGACTACAACGACTCAAACAAAACAAATAAAAAATTACCCGGTTCAAAGGGCTCCCCTTCGGAAAAGAACCGTGGCCATAAGAAAAACTGAAGGGTGGATGAGACATGCTCTTTTCAAAAATTTTCAACTAAACTTGCTGGCATGCTCACCCTTAACCTCAAAATTTTAGAATACATACCCTCACCCCACACTTAAAGCTTTGCTCTGTCCTTAGAGCAACTAAAATTAGAGATTAGAGTAGAGTGAGAAGATACTCCCTGGGGCCCTCTAGGGCCTAGCTATCAGCATGTATTTTGGGTTCACATGTCACATGACCCCACACTTAGGCTCAAGACCATGCTCCTTAGCTTTTGATTTCGGGTACTCAAACTTCCCCTTTCTGCAAAATAAAAATCAACAGCGACACTATATATCCAAACAAGGCAGTTATATTTTTACATGTTGTGTTGCCTCCCAACCAGCGCCTTGATTTAATGTCGCGACACGACGCAAGACCCTTTAATCATTTTTCAATAAAATTAAAGTCTTTTCTCTTTCCAATTGCCCTCATAATAAAGCTTCATCATTTTTCCATTAACAAAGAAGGTTCTGTCAGACCCCAAGGGTTTCAACTCCACAGCACCATGTGCATTCACACTTACTATTTCATATGGTCCCGACCACTTTGATCTTAGCTTTCCACCAAACAACTTCAACCGTGAATTGTATAGTAACATCAATCGCCCTGCTTGAAATTCACGAGGTTGAATGTGTTTGTCATGTGCTATCTTAGTCCTTTCTTTGTAAATTTTTGCATTTTTATAAGCACTGAACCTGAACTCATCCAACTTATGTTGTTGTAGTATCTATTTTTCTCCAGCAGCTTCCTAATTCATATTCAACTTCTGTGTGGCCCAATATGCTCTGTGCTCTAGTGCAACTGGTAAATGAAACGCTTTCCCAAAAACTAGTCTATACGGTGAGGTGCCAATAGGAGTTTCGAAAGCTGTTCGATAAGCCCATAATGCATCATCCAACCTACTTGACCAATCCCTTTTTGTTTGTGCTCACGGTATTATCAAGAATTCTTTTGATTTCTTGATTTGATACCACCACCTATCCAATGGTCTGCGGATGATAAGAAGTGGCTACCTTGTGTTACACATTGTATTTGGCCAACAAATTATTGAAGAGTCGGTTGCAGAAGTGTGTACCTTCATCACTGATGATGGCCTTGGGTATGCCAAAGCAGGTGAATATGTTCTTTTTCAAGAAATGAGTTATAACATTAGCATCAATGGTAGGCAGTGCTACAGCTTCTACCCACTTTGATACATAATTAACTACCACCAAGATATACTTGTTCCCATTTGAGGGAACGAAGGGTCCCATGAAGTCAATTGTCATACTCCGGAAGCTCAAAGATTGGATTCGAGAGTTGAAATGGGGGAAAATCTGGAAAATGTTGCAGCAGTGCAGGACGAGTTGTTAGAAGACTCGTGAGGAGACCCCACGAGTCGTCGGGTGGCTCGTGGCAAGGCTGGACTAGGATGAGGAGTTGAGGTCCCCACGGGCATGGGAATGACACGTGGTCAGCTACCACGAGTCGTCAGGTCTACCGTGGGGTGAGGTTGAGGATTTAATAGGAGGTCTGACCAGTGTACATAATGGATGGGACCCCACGAGTCGTGGCCAATCTCAATGACTCGTGAGGTGAGTCTTGATCAAGCAAGATGGTTTTTCATGAATGTTAAGGTAGTGTACATGACAAAAGGTGACCACGAGTCGTGGTCTCAAGGAATGAGTCGTTATGTTGTCCGTTACGAGCCCCAGCAGATTAGTTTACTAGTGCACTTGATGGGCGACTCGACGAGTCATTCCCCATCCTGACAAATCGTTAGGTCACTCGTTAGGGTCACCTGGTAGTTATTTCTGTGAAATAGTAAGGGCCTTCTCATAATTTCTTAAGTTCCTAAGACCTATACTACGTCCCTTAAGGCTCATTTTAGTGGGTTTTAAGCAGGGTAAAACCTATCCTAAGACATTATTCTCATGCATGCAAGTTTGATGGATTGAAGAGGAGATTCAAGGCAAAAATCTCAAGGTTTCTATTGGAATCTCAGCTTGGGCTATTAGAGGGTGTTAGAATTCACCATTCCCATGTATGTAAGGCTATGAATGGGTGTTTTCTTCCATACCCATGCCTAATCCCTATCAAAATGTGATAAATTATCTATGATCAACTATGGGGTTTTGCCCAATTGCATGATTCTTCAATCTCTACACATGGGTATGATTAGATTATATTTATGTTGATGATTTATGAAGCTTGGGCGGATTCTAAGTTCTTTTCCCTTATAAACATTGTTTTCTAAAATTTAAATCTAAAATGCCTATGGGCGAAGAGTTCATAAAAAAAGTGATTTATGGTAAATGTGTGATGATGATGAAAAGCATGTTTCTAAAGCTACCGATGATTATGATGTTGTTTTAAAAAATAAAAATGTGTAGATCCTAGTATGATAAAGCTCTGGGCAATGCCCACATGATGATTTAAAGTGTTTATTTCCTTGACATAAGCTTACCACATTGTTTAAAGTGAAATTTTCCAATTTTTATTATGAATTCTAGCTTGTGGTATGTTGAGTAAATATTTATACATGTAGCTTACCACATGATTTGGAGTAGATGTTCCCACCTATGATTGAGCTTGTGGTATGTTTCGAAATAAAGATTCTCATATGCATGAATTTACAATTGAGATGTATGGCATTATTGAGCTTTGTCGAAGGACAATGTTGAGCTTCATTTTCATATGATGTCGAGTCTATTCATGACTTCATTAATGAGCTTTGTCAATAGACGATGTTGAGCTTCGTTATATACGATGTAGAGCACTACATGTTTTTAGGAGAGGAGTCTAGCACCGAGCGGGTTAAGGGTCGATTACCCTATGCCCCAGAACTACGCGCCAATGTAGGTTGATACTATTATATTATTGGGACTTGTAGGTATCCCCGGCCCGATTGGCCTTTCAGCTTCATATCGATATCATGGTATCGTGTGTCTCCTTGAAAAGGTTATGGACGGCTCTACCCACTTGAGTGTGATTGTTAAGACCACGTAAGCTCTATCGTGGTATGTCCGTTAAGTGATGAGTCTCCTACTGTCTATATCATGCAGATTTGCATATTCAATACTCATGATGAATACTTATGCATGCATGTTCATAAAGCAAGGTTTGACTTATCGTCAACTTTGATATAAATGTTATGTTTCAACTTTGAGTCATTCGATTCAATCATGATGTTCTAAAGCTATGCATGGTCATGTTATTATAAGAGTATGATTTCAGAATGAATGCATGTGTCCTTCTACTTTCACATATAAGTTTTTGATATATTATGAAATGCTTTAAATGATTTACTTTGTTATAGCAGTTTTACTTACCTTGCATACTCGATACATTCCATGTACTGACCACATACTTTCTATGCTACATCATTTCATGATGCAGGATTCGATTCTCAGGTTCAGCCCCGTTCGTAGTCGCTTATCAGAGTCAGTATCTGCTTGATTGGTGAGTCCTTATCTTTTGAGGACTAGATTTTCAGATATCTTAGTTCTATTTTTAGTTCCAGTATTGTTGAGCTAGTTAGGGGTGTTGTCCCATCAGCTCGTCCATATTAGCGGCTTATCAGACTTAGACATGTATTCAACTTCAGATGTTCATTCTGTTGTTATGTTAAGTTAGATTTCCGTTGAATTTATAATTATGTTTCTTCATGTTTATTGAATGAGTTAGTGAATGCTTATTCCATGGGTTGACTTGGGGTATCTCGGGGTCCCTTGTTCCATGTCTACGATCCGGGTGTACGCTTGGGTCGTGAAAAACTTGGTATCAAAGCCAGAGTTTTGATGTATTCTAGGGAGTCTGAAAGCCGCGTTAGGTCGAGTCTTTTTCATGGATGTGAAGCGCACCACACTTATGACGAAGAGGCTACTAGACGTTTTAGGAAATGTTCCCTTCTGTCATGATCTATGTCGTGCGATGAAAAGACTTTCTATCCTTCTAATTCATGCTATCCGTGATTGCAGAATCATGGCTCCTCGAAGGATGAATTGAAGGAGGAATGGAGGTGGTGAGGGCCACGAGGATGGAAACGGTCATGAGCATCAACCATCCCCACCAGTTTAGGAGCCTCAGGCACCGTAGCTAGCCGCTCATGCTGAGTTCCGAGCTGACATTTAGATGCTTGTGCAGGCCTTGACCGCTCAGGTCAATCAGCAGGCCGTTGCGCATATTCGCAAAATGGCAATGTGGCTGTGGCTCGAGTCAGGGATTTCTTGAGGATGAACCTACCGGAGTTTCTGGGGTCCAAGGTGGATTCATCGATGAGATTGTGAAGATCACCCAAGTTATGGGAGTGAGTAGTATAGAGTGCGCAAAGTTGGCCTCCTACCAGTTAATGGGGGTTGCGTATATTTGGTTCTATCAGTGGAAGGACAGTAGGGTCGCAGGAGCAGGTCTGATCACATGGGAGGAATTTTGGGTTGCATTCCTGGATCGGTTCTTCCCTCGAGAGATGAGAGAGTTGAAAGAAGCCGAGTTCGTGAATTTAAAACAAGAGAGGATGATTGTTTAGGAGTACGCCCTTGAGTTCACCCGCCTATCTAAGTATGCCCCGGAGTTAGTGACCGACCAGCAGGCGCGGGTGAGCAGATTTGTGCATGGTATAGCAGGATATTTGGACAAGGACTGTAGGACAGCTATGCTCCATCAGGAGATGGACTTCCCTCGCATTGTGTTGTACGCTCAACAGATGGAGGCAACACATTCGAGGGATAGGGAGGACAAGAGGGCCAGGACTGAGGACCACAGATTCTGTCAGCAGAGGTCTGGTGGTGGGCACCGACAACAGACCCACCAGAAATGTTCGGCCCCAGCATCTTCAGCACTAAGTGTGCAATCGAGGCCCAGACATGATCATAGGGGGTGAGAATCAGGCTCTAGGGGTCAGAGAAGTAGGCCCGCAAACTCTAGGACTCCAGCTTGTCGTAGGTGTGGATGAGGGCGCACAGGCTAGTGTTTGGCAGGGTTAGGAGGTTGTTTTGTATGTGGGCATCCGGGAGATATGCTCAAAGATTATCCCACTGCGAGGCAGGATCAGGTTGGGGGCCGAGGCCCAACTTCTAGTTCAACAGCCCCACCCCCATGCACAACACATCAGGGGGCATCTACTAGCACAGCTGGCAAGCAGCGCCAGAACAGATTCTTTTCCTTAGCCACTCGTCAGGAGTAGGAGGCCTCACAAGATGTAGTCACCGGTATGTTGAGAGTCTTTCATGTTAATGTATATGCATTGCTAGATCTGAGAGATACCTTATCTTTTGTGTCACCATATGTAGCCAGTAGCTTCGGAGTCAGTCCCGATGTCTTATTAGAGCCCTTCTCAGTTTCCACTCCAGTAGGTGACTCAGTTTTAGCTAAACGGGTGTATAGAGATTGCTCGGTATCAGTTCTTCATAAGGTCACCTCAACAAACTTGGTAGAGTTAGTCATGATCGATTTTGATGTTATTCTCGGCATGCTTCAGTTAATTGTAGGACCCGATTGGTAGAGTTCAGATTTCTGGGTGAGCCTGTCTTAGAATGGGAGGGTAGTTCAGCTGTGCCTATAGGTCGATTTATTGCCTACCTTAAGGCCAGAAAGATGATTTCTAAGGGATGTTTGTACCATCTAGTTAGGGTTAAGGACGTGGAGTCCGAGACCCCGACTATCCAGTCTGTACTAGTAGTACGTGAGTATCTAGACGTCTTCCTTGATGATTTTCCAGGTGTCCCTCCCGAGCGGGAGATTGATTTTGGTATAGATCTCTTTCCCGACACGCAGCCTATATCTATTCCGCCCTACAGAATGGCTCTAGCCGAGCTAAAAGTGTTGAAGGATCAGTTGAAGTACCTATTAGATAAGGGCTTTATTAGGCCGAGTAAGTCTCCATGGGGTGCACCAGTGTTGTTTGTTCGGAAAAAGGATGGTTCGCTTCAGATGTGCATTGATTATCGGTAGTTGAATAAGGTTACCGTCAAGAACAGGTATCCCTTACCCAGGATCGATGATTTGTTCGACCAGCTTCAGGGTGCCAAGTGTTTCTCCAAGATTGATATCATATTCGGGTATAACCAGCTCATGGTTCGGGAGAGTGACATCTTGAAAACTGCTTTCAGAACTCGGTATGGTCTCTACGAATTTGTTGTTATGTATTTTGGACTAACCAATGCCCCTGCAGCTTTTATGGATCTATTGAACAGGGTGTTCAAGGCATATTTGGACATGTTCGTGATTATGTTCATTGATGACATCCTTATATACTCTCGGAGTGAAGAGAAGCATGCCACTCACTTGAGAATAGTGCTTCAGACCCTCAAGGATCGCCAGTTGTATAAGAAGTTCAGCAAATGTGAGTTTTGGTTGGACTCAGTGGAATTTCTAGGCCATGTGGTATTAGGTGAGGGCATGAAAGTAGACTCTCAGAAGATCGATGCGGTAAAGAACTGGTCCAGACCGGTGAACCCATCATATATCAAGAGCTTTTTGGGCTTAGAGGGTTACTATCGGAGATTCGTGGAGGGTTTTTCCTCTATTTCCGCACCATTGACTAAGTTGACTCAGAAGAAAGTGAATTTTCTGTTTGGACCAAACTACACGCAAGTGCACGTGGTTGTACAAGTAATAAAGTGGCTTTATTTCAAGCCAAGTATCGATCCCACAGGGACTGGACTACGGTAGTAATTAACCTAATTTTTAGTGAACGATATCTCTATGAATGTAGACAACCAAACAAATAATGTTTTATGAGTCGATATTAATTGTTAATAAGAACCTAAGTAAAGATTGTAATTTAAAGTCTGAACAATAGCAATGAACAAGCTTTAGGTTAAGGCAAACATGCAGGGATGTAATTTCTCAATTCAAATAAGTCAATCCTCTCTTCGGTTGTTAGTCAGGAATTAATCGCCTATGGATTGGATCTTTCGACTCCTATCCAATTAAAGAATCATGAGACCTGTATTCTATATTTCTGTGATATAAGAACCCCATGCTCTAGCCATACATAACAAATTCCATAAATGACTAATACGACTTTCAGATATATTTCTATTCTGAACGTAAATCT
>JACEIK010000732.1:10571-49230 GCA_018107945.1 Datura stramonium
ATTATATACAAATGTTTTTGGGATAATATTTTTCTACTTACCAAAAACTATAAAATAAGTAAGAAACACTTATTTTCTAGAAATCAATTTCTAAGAAACTATTTTCCGTGAAAAACATTTTCCTTCATATGAAACACCCCCCAAATATTTACTTTTTAATTCGCAATTCTGGATTTCACTATATTCGCAGCAGGATTTTGGATCACCCACTTTCAAGAAAATATTTTCTATTCATCAATCAAACACACAAAAAAATCTGAAATATTTTCCATTCATCAATCAAACACGGGAAAGAAATAAGAAAATCACTTGTTTCTGTGAAAAGTTTTTTTAGGAAATCACTTTCCCTCCTAGCAAACAACCTAAATTAATCAACAGTATTTTTTTTTAAAATTAATTACTGTTTACTTTTATTTTGTCAACTTTTGAAGTTTATGTTTCATATTGGTGAAAACACAAGTCAAATTTGACCACTAAAGACAATTCATAGTCCACCTGAATTGGTAGAGAGAGTAATACTTTTAATCTTTCTCTTTGAAGGTGCCAAGTGAAAAGTAAATAGTCAAATCAGGAGGAATGAAGTAGATATTACAAGCATAACACTTGAAACCTCTCCAAAGACAAATATCATGATAGTTACCTTTAGTAGATGACATGAGGTCGTTCTCACTTCGTGATGTTATACTTGATATTTGATCCCCTTCCTCCTATCTGATTTTTCTGTCTCCTTGCTTTTGGTTATAAATGTACTAATCAAGAATAAAAGTGGCTAGATTGCATATTAGTTACGATTTTAATTGCCCAAGAGGTTTGCTGGAGACCACTATGTTAGGACACAACTTTTAAGATGATATCCATCATCTTTTCTCAAGAACAAACACTAGATGCGGAAACGTATCTGAATCCATGGAGATGAATGAAATTTAGACTTGTTGTCTGCGTTTGATTTGAGACCTAACCCCATTAATAGTTGCACAAGTTTATGTATCTCTAATTTATACCATTACTAAATTATATCCAGATATCTACACATAAGACCCCACACTTTGGGAGGTGTCTTGTTAACTTTAAACTTTAGCAGATCACTTTTAATTTGGGTCAACCTTTTAATGATAGCAACCAACACACAATCATTTTTAATACAATATATGTGCAAGTCCATAAAAAGTTCTAACACGCTATCGTCTAAATTTCTTTTCCTTCAAGTAGACTCTAATTTCATGTTGTGTGTCGTCTAGATGCATTGCCTCTACCTTACTGTGATATATGTTCTCCTTCATGCGGCAAGTTTCATACTGCTCTTTCTACTTTGAAATACTTATTCTTTTTGTCTCTATATCTCAAGTTGGACGTGGAAGGGGATTCTAAAGATTTTTATGTTTATACTATACCATCCTTCATTGGGGGCTTCAGAATAATCTTAAGTAGTGTGCTATAATCTGTTCAAATCATTTTTTTCTTAGATTTCTTAGTAAGCCATTCTTTTATGCTAATTCTTACATGAATAAATTGTATAAGCTGCTGAGGCTTTACTTCACCTTACTTTTGATTAATGGATGCAGGAGTTGCACAAGGCAATGAAGGGCTTGGGGACGAACGATACGGCTCTCATAAGGATAATCGTCACGCGAACTGAGATCGATATGCAGTATATAAAAGCCGAGTACCAGAAAAAGCACAAGAAATCTCTTAATGATGCTGTTCATTCGGAGACTTCTGGTGATTATCGGACCTTTCTTCTATCTCTTCTGGGGCCTGGTCACTGAATGAAGAGTCTACACCATACACCAGGTGTTTATAGTATGGCATCAGTGTTGAAACCAATGTGTGTAAAGTAGACAGTTTCTGTTGCATGCTAATTAATGTATGTTTAGTTGCCGAGTTGGTTGATTTGGAACAGTGTCTGTACATGACCAGTTGGATACTTTTTTTAATTTAGTCCTAATGCTAAACATGTTCTTTTCTCAGAATAACGGTGTTGGATACTTTTGAGGTATTCTTGTGAATTGTGACTAATGTTATTCCAGTTGGGGAAAAAAAGAATCACATTTTGTTCTTCTTTTTGTTGGCATAATAGTACTTCTTGATAAATTCTATGTTTGATCTGCGTACATTTCATTAAGAAAGAACGACACATTTTTATATTTAGAAATAATAGAGTGATAATCTTTTTGCAGAAAAATGATCAATTATATTATTATTATTATTTTTTTGAAGCTTTTCTAACTTGTATTTCTTACATTCCTTCTTTTGGCATGGACGACGAATTTGAGTCCAATGTAGGCACAGTGGTGTTCACTTTCGTCAATAAACTTTATGTATTTTAATATTGTATAGAAAACAACACATATCAATAATTTTGAAAAATAAGACACTAACATAGATTATATTTAAGTATATCACAAAGATTTTTCTTTATTACGTATAATTTTTAAACTCCATCCATTCAATTTATGACACTGTTTGACTAAGCTAAAAGTTGAAGAAAAAAGGTTAAATTTTTCAAAATTGTTATCTAAACTTATCCTTAAATGGTTGAGTCACTATAAATTATTTCAATATATCTAAAATTAATATTCTTTTGGACAAACTAAAAGATAAAATAGGTAAGAAAAAAGTAACCGCTAAAATTGTTTTATATTTTATAAAAAATAAACAATGTATAACATAGAAAACGATATTTGAGAAATGCAAGAACTTCTGGAAACAAATGCATAAATTATCTTTTTTTAATCTTTTGCCCAAAGGTATTTTTCTTTTTAAATTCTGGAAACTAGCGCTTTAAAAACAAGGAGCAAAAAAATGGATACAAGGTTACCTTGCTAAAAAAAGAAAGAAAAAAGATAAAACAAAAAGAGAAGAAGACCGAAAAGCCGGCACTCGAGCAGACGGATCAAACCCTAGTAGCGTACACATCCAGAAGCCTATGACTTAAATCTGTAGGCAGCGACTGAGCAGGATGAAGATGGACGTAACCATGGGGGAACCCGGCGAGATACTACCGGAGCACAAGCCGGAAAAGTCGCCGTACGAGGTTCTGCAGCAAAGCAAAGCTTCAGTAGAGGAAATTATTTCGAAAATGCTTTCTATGAAGAAAGAAAGCACGCCGAAATCTGAAATTCGCGAGCTTGTCACTCAGATTTTCATCAACTTCGTCTCTCTCCGTCAGGTTAATTTTTCATTACATCTCCATTTGGTCTTTTTTTGTTTTCTCTAGTTGGATGATTGTGTGACAACTTTGGGTGATGATAGGCTTTTGTTACCAAGTGATAAAACCAGTCAAACGATGATGACTAGGGTTAAGGATGAGCTGTTAGTACTCTAGTCTCAAGTCATATATAAGTATCATCCGTATGAACGCTGGTTGATGTAATTCCATGGACTCAGCTACAATACTCAGTGAGAGTCCATTTGCTCTAAGCCTTGGTAGGTAGGTTTACCCGAGACCCGTGCTTTTGAAGTGCAGCTGCCCTGGCACTAGTTCAGTTGGGACTATCATAGAGGGAATCTATGCATAGTTAGTTGGCAGGATTTATAAATTTGTGACCTTTCTCCATTAAATTCTACATTCGATTTTCATCCTGCAAAACACCTGTTAGTACTATATGTCTTTGATCGCTCTGCTTGGTGATCTCAACGGAATTTTATTTGTTGAGTAATTGAATCTATGTGCACGTCCCAAGAAGAAAAATCTATGCAGATGTGTTTCCATTCTTTCTTGCTACTGAACTAATCAAGTTTGTTAGTCATTCTGTTAGTTGTTAGAGTTAGGGTTCATTTGAATTTTCTTTGAATAAGTCGTCTACTCTTATCCAGAGGATTAGATTTAGTTGTTAGAGTTAGTTTCTTTTGAATTATTTCAAGTAGGTCTTCAATCGTATCTAGAAGATTAGATCTAGTTATTAGGTTGTTACCTTAATATTGGAGAGTTGGTTGTATCCTCTTGTATTTAAACTCTTAATTCTCATTGAATGATATTGTCACTTGATTGCTTCACTTCTCAAACTCTATACGTGCTTCATTGCATTGAAGAGATGATGTCCCTTAGGCTGCACATATTTCATGTAAAGTTTAGATTTCTATATTTTTATTTGATTTTTGGGCTCCACGCTTTGAGTAAGGTACCAAACTTTTTAAATTTGTGGAAGTGTTAGGCCATCTTCTTTCATCTAACCATTCTTAAATTGTTTCAATAAACCAACACTAGGATTGCTGAGTAGCAAAATAATCGTGCCATGAAATCTTAGCACAAAAATAATTTGTGCCTTGAAATCTATGTTAATATGTTGAACTGACTTTTTCACAATACCTTAAACATCATTCCATAGGCAAATAGATCAATCCTGCTCGAAGAGGATCGTGTGAAGGGAGAAACGGAACGTGCAAAAGCTCCTGTGGACTTCACCACACTGCAGCTCCACAACTTGATGTATGAAAAAAGTCACTATGTGAAAGCTATAAAGGCCTGCAAAGATTTCAGGTCAAAATATCCTGATATTGAACTTGTTCCCGAGGAAGAATTCTTTAGAGATGCACCTGAGGAGATAAAAAACTCTGTTATGTCAAATGATAACTCACACAATTTGATGCTAAAGCGGTTCAATTTTGAGCTATTCCAGGTAAACTAGTTTAATGCAATTGGTGAGCACTCCTTTCTATTCCAAATTAGTAATTGTTTGCTAGTGTTATTTCTCAGCATCTTGTGCTAAATGGAGTTGTTAGGTGTTTCATGTTGCTTGGTGAATCAAAATTGTTAACTTTCTTCTTAAACTCACGTCTTCAGGGACTATCATCTTTTTTTTTTTTTTTGAAAAAGATAACATAAGCACTACTTCTTTATGACATTTACTGAATTGGTTCCAGAAGTTGATGTGGTGAAGAAAGGGTCATATCAATGTTGTTACAATCAATAAAGATTGACTCTGAAACTATACCCAGCTTAGCTTCCCTTTAATGGTGCTTTTAAGTGTGGATTCTGCATATATTGAACTTATATGTTTCACACCCTAAGTCAATGACGTGGGTGAGAACCATGAGGTCTCAGGTTCAAACCTCAGCAGAGCCAAAAAACACTAGGTTATAGCCTTGGTGGACAAAGTTCCTTGGTACCTGTTGCTGGGGATGTGGTAGGTATCCTGTGGAATTAGTCGAGGTGAGCGCAAGTTGGCGCGGACACCACGGTTATGAAAATAAATAAATAAATATATATATATATNCTTATATGTTCTTTTTTTAATATATTTTATGTATAGAGGTTCTAATATGTTATTGCATGAGCTTGAAAAAAATCTTGGGTATTTTAGTATTGGCTAATGTTGAGCTCAAACTTTATGCTTCTCTTTTATTTGGCTAAGTTTGAGGTCACATGGAGGTTTGTACGTCAATAGGAATCGAGAGATTGTGAAAGTATACCCACCTTGGCTTCCCTTCAGTGGTGCTTCAGTGGATTCTGCACATATTGCACTTATATAATCTTCTTCTAATGTATTTATTTGTAGATGTTATAATATGTTATTTCATGAGCTGGAAAAAGATCTTGGCATAATTTAGTATCGGTTAATATTGAGGTCACATTCTATGCTTCTCCTTTATTAAAACTTGTATTAGACAATATGTATCGGCTGTATGTTGCTTCTAGGATAATCCCGCATCTCTTATATGGCCATTGGAGGTGTGGCTGAAGCTCCTTTTTTGGGTATGTATGTGTGATAAGTCTGGCTGTAGCTTTGTGTTGAATTTACTTATTTGCTGTGTCAGCGCAAAGAATTATGCAAGCTTCGTGAGAAACTGGAACAGAAAAAAAAGGCTCTACAGGAGACTATTGCAAACAGGAAGAAGTTCTTGTCAAGTCTCCCGTCACACCTAAAATCACTCAAGAAAGCATCCTTGCCGGTGCAGCACCAACTTGGAGTTCTTCACACAAAAAAGTTGAAGCAGTTGCAATACGCGGAGTTGCTTCCTCCACCTCTCTATGTTATTTACTCACAGCTAATGGCCCAAAAAGAAGCCTTTGGAGAAAATGTGGAGCTGGAGATTGTTGGTAGTGTGAAGGATGCTCAAGCTGTTGCCCGTCAGCAAGCAAATAAAGACACCGGTTGGTCCCATTCTATGGATTTCTTGTTTGCGCTCATCATGTTTTTTTCCTCTTTGCTGAAACTGCTGTGCAAACTTTAATATCATTTTTATCTTTATAGTGCCTTCTTCTTGTGCTCTGCTGTCGCTACCATAGTGTTTATTTTCTCTGCCAGATTCAAGGTTGTTGGTATATTTCCTTGCTAGAGATTTTTCTTGGAGGTAAAATGTATAACAACAATCTGAAGCCATGCCTTTATATCCCTCCATCCCAAATTATGTGGCACCATTTGAATTGGCACAAAGTTTAAGAAAAAAAGAAGACTTTTATAATTTGTGGCATAAAACAAACCTTAAATATTTGTGTGGCTAAAAATTATTTCATGAAAGGTACAAAAGGAATTTTAAAGTTAAGTTATTTCTAATTATAGAAAAGTGATTCTTTTTGGGACATGCTAAAAAGGAAATGGTGCTTCATAAATTGGACAGAGGGAGTACTGTTTAAACAGTATTTGAATATTTACAAACTGGAACTAAATTATTTGTAGATGTTGAATTCTGAAAATTCTTTTCTGTATCTAGTTCTCTATTTCTTTGACTAGAGGCTTTGTGATGGGTGCTTTTGCAAATAATATCTATCATAGCCAGAGTGAAGGATGATTTTGTTATAGTATAGTATAGTTTCTTTAGCCTTATTGACTTTTCATGCTAAGCAATGTTATCAAAAGCAAAAAGCGCAAAAAAGCTTGAAGGTCTGTTGGGGAGTTAAACGCAAAGCGTAAATAAAGCGTGGGCTTTAATGAAAAGAGGCGCAAAAGGAAAAAAAATATAAATATATAGTTTAGTCCAACACTAATAATTATAAGCATGAATGACAAATATATGAATAATGAAATAGGAAAAAAGATTATGATAAAGTGAAATATCAGTTATTTAGTGTCGCTCTGAAGAGGCTCATTGGCAAGGAAAAATATGCCTAGAACCTTTATGACAAAACTGAAGCGCAAAGCGCTCAACACGTATTGAGCCTGGCTTCAGGGCTTAAGCGCGCTTTTGATAACATTGATGCTAACTAATCACTTCTCATGAGCCTTATAGACTTTTCATGCTTGGCACACAAATATGTGTTGAGCTCATTTCTTAGTTGCTCTGTTGAAATAAAATAGAATATCTAGAACATGGTCATAGATGACAGGTTAATATATAATATCTAAGTTCAGGGGGAAACATGATTGGGATTCTCTCTTTTGTCACGGCATCTAATTATGACAGCTTGAGCCGTCTTTTTCTGTAGAATTTGTAATTTAGATAGTTATAGTTTTGTCAGTTATTTTTTTTGAAACTGGTAAGATTTGTATTAAAAGTAGTAGTGGAAAACCCCCCATATATTTACAAGAAGGAAGAGAACAGAAAACTCCAAAAACGGAGACTACAACTCTAGACAGAACCTAAAACATCTAGAATTGTTTAAGGCTGATTGGAGACAACTTTTTTACATCCAAAGCAGAACAACAAAATGCAGTTAAGTTTAATCTTCTACACCTTGCTACTCCTATTCTCAAAACATCTGTCATTCTTTCCCTCCATATAGTCCATCAAATACGAGCAGGGATGATCCTCCATCTTTCTCTGTTTCTAGCATGAAATCCAAATTCTTCCCAACTGAAAAGAGTGTCACCAATCTTACTAGGCATTGTCCATGAGATGCCTCTGAGATTGATAAAAATCTGCCACAGTTGGTCAGTAACTTTACAGTGTAAAAAAAGGTGTCCAACCGTCTCAGCATCCCTTCCACATAAGAAACACATGTTGCATAAGGGGATTCCCCTCTTTTCCATATTGGCAAGAGTTAGAGAAGCCTCATTAGTTAAGAGCCAAGTGAAAGATGCCACTTTGTGAGGCACTTTAACTCTCCAAATATGCTTCCAGGGCCAGTTGGTAATCCGAGTTTTGTCAGTTATCTTGGCATTGGCATTAAAGATATAGCAAAACGTTACATGAAAAGTTTCAAATAAGAAAAAAAGGGCAGCCTGGTCCACAAAGCATCTTGCGTTCACACAGGGTTCAGAAAAGGGCAGCACCCCAAAGATGTGATGAAAAGCTTCAAAGTAATTAGGACTAAATGTTCTGCTCTCTCTGATTGGACAAGTAAACCGTTGGTTATGTTAATTCTTTTTCATGTTGACCGAGTCCCATTGTGTAAGTGTTTAGATGGTAACATTGTGGTTCCAGTTCCTCATTTTAGAAAACGAAGAAACATTTGGGTTGGTTGCTGAAGGAATTGTAAACTATTTGTATTTCCAATTTTGCCCTAGTGAAATTTTAAAAGAGTAATTTTATTGTTTTGCGAAAAAATTGAAGAGGTTAGGGTGCAAGTCATAAAAAAAATAGGATAGGGTGCAAATCACAAAACAGAAAACACATTAAGGGAGCAAAATGCAATAAACTCGTCTATTTGAGATATCATTAATAGTGCACAATACTTGGTGAAAATGCCTGTTCTATTGGAAGGTCAAAATACTCAGATCTTATTTATTGACTTAAAAAGAATCTCTTTTATTTCAGTTCTTGGCTGTGGTAAGTTTTTCATTTATTGATAATGGCAGGACTGAAGTTCAAGTAAAAAAATGAGAATCATTATGCTAGTTTGGATCTACTTTGGAGGGGGTCACTTGAAGAGTTCAAAAAGGAAAAAGTCTTTAACTGTAGAAGATTAAAGGAAGTTCAAGTCAAAAGTAGTGACTTATTTTGGTAGTGGGGATAGACTTTGAAGGTATCATAAAGATTTCCAAAAGAAGAAGTCTTAAGTCTATCCATTAATCATTTTAATGACCATTTCTATTCTGAGTGTGTTACTAAATAATTCTACTCACGTGAAAGCATTAACATCTAATTTATGTTGTTCAGTTTATTTTATTCTGCACACCTGTTCGTTTATGCGCTGTTGTTTTTGGTTGCACTATAGTGGATGAGCCTTTAATTTACTTGAGCTTGATTGTATTTATCTGGTTTAACCCTTTCTTCTTTTCCTAGTTAAGTACCCTGGTTTTACTTCCTTTGCTCTTCTTCTAAATGTTCTTATCTGAATGATAAATCGTTCATGTGAAGGTGTTTCTGCCAGCTTAGAGAGCTCTAAAGTTGATGATGATATAGATGAGGAAGATGATGGACAAAGGAGAAGAAAGCGTCCCAAAAAGATACCCAGCAAGGAAAGTCTGGAGCAGGCTGGAATTTATCAAACTCACCCGCTTAAAGTCACACTTCATATACATGATGATGAGAAATCTGATTTACAATCTAGAAAACTTGTCACTTTGAAATTTGAGTACTTAATTAAGTTGAATAGCGTGTGTGTTGGAGTTGAAGGCTCTCAAGAGAATGCTGATAATGACATATTATGCAATTTATTCCCTGATGACACGGGCCTTGAGCTTCCACACCAGGTTTTCAACTTGAGATATAGGAGTACTAATTATTCCCTTTACTTTCAACTGTTTGTTTCAGTCTGTCTGATTGATCCAACTTCTTGTGTTTTCTGCAGTCAGCTAAGCTAATTGATCATTCAATTGTGTTCGATGAAAGGAGAACCTCACGACCATACAAGTGGGCCCAGCATCTGGCAGGCATCGATTTTTTACCTGAGGTGTCACCATCGCTTAGGGGTTTTGAGACTTCAAATGATGAGACAGCAAAGCATGCTGCTGTTATCTCTGGTCTGTCGCTGTATCGGCAGCAAAATCGGGTGCAAACAGTTGTGCAAAGAGTTCGTGCTCGGAAAAAGGCTCAGCTGGCTCTAGTGTGAGTCACTGAACTGTATGTTTAGCATTGTGGATCTGTAGGGACAAATATCATAGATGAGACTGACTTCTAGCAAAGATGATCTTACGTGCAGTTTTGTTTTGCTGAAGATGTTTGAATTTGTTAAAGATAGTGAATGTTTCCCTTGCTCTGCAAGTTCGTACTCTGCCTTCTTTCTATTATCTACTCTGTCCTCTTGTGCATGGTGAATGGTGTGATGTCTTGTATTCCTTGTTCTTTTGGTACTGAAATTCCATCTCTAGACTTGTCTTTACTCCTCCTATTCCTCTCTTATTTTTTGGCCTTAAGGTTAGAAAGCAAGGTCTTGACTCATTTTGGAAATTTGAAATTTTTTTGACTGAGTTACAGGAAGCAGTTTGACTCTTTAATGAACCTAAACTGGCCAGTTCTAGCTGGTAGAAGTGTTCCTTGGGCTTCACATGATCCTCGCTGCAGTTTGCATGCATGGATCCCTCTTGGTTCATCTCCTAGTCAGGTTTCATCATTAGTTATTATCACAGAAACAGAACAAGTTCAGCATGCTACAGAAGTTGTGGTGGATGGAAAATCTGCCTCTTCTAAAGAAGAGGTAGAAAGCACGAGGGAGGATGGGGAGCTTCCATCCTTAGTTCCTGCCACTTCTATAAATGATACTAACGTCACACCAATTAAAAGAACTGATTTTGACCATTCTACAAAGCTGGCGTTCATTTCAAAGAGTACCAGCTCTCCAATTAAAAAGGGGAAGTCACCGAGTTTTAAGAAATACGGAGATGATACAGACCTTATTCTGGAATCAGATAGTGAAATGGACGAGCAGATTGAGCAGGATAGTAATGATACACCTGGATCTGCTGGGGTCAGTGATAAGTCATGGGTGGACTGCAAGGTTCAGGAATATTGTCTTGTTTTGACAAGAAAGATGGACAACGAGGAAAGAAGAATGAAATTGGAATCCAAGGTTCATTCCTTTCTCAGTTTCTATCTCAAAATTCAGTTCACATTTCCTCTTCATGAGGGGTTAACATTTGGGCAATTCTTATGGCAGATCAAAATCAGCAAGGAGTATCCACTTAGGCCTCCTCTTTTCACATTGAGCCTCTATGAGGCAATACAGGCAGAGAGCTATTGCAAGGTGGATAGTTCTGTGTGGTACAATGAACTTCGCAGCATGGAAGCAGAGGTTAGCAGTAACAAACTTAATGGTTTGGTTTTGCAGCTTGTGGCTATGTTGCATGGACTCTTTATTTGCTTAGACCGTGTTAAATGGGTTTCGGTGTTTTATATAAATCTAAAAGTTTGAGTATTCTTGATCCATGTAAGGTAGGTCTGCAGTGAAATGTTATTCAACTGTGAACCTGTGGCTAATGTCTCACGCAAAAGTAGACTCTCGGCTTATTCCTTAAGTTCTTGCACAAATTTTTTTATCAAACCACCAGAGTTTGGTGAAGTCCTCGGACAATTAGCTGAACTTGTTCATTAATTGAGATTGTCTGATGTCCATCTTATGGTCAATCTTATACTGAAGTAGCTATATAATCTGTTGCAGGTCAATGTTCACATAATAAATGCTATACCCGCAGATGAAGAAAACTTAGTCCTGGCTCATCAAGTTCGTTGTCTTGCCTTGCTGTTTGACTTTTATGTTGAAGATGGGGGTTCATCGTCTGATAAGAGAAGGAGCACTTCTGTGATTGATGTTGGTTTATGCAAACCTATGACTGGCCAGCTTGTTGCTCGATCATTTAGAGGAAGAGATCATAGGAAGATGATCTCGTGGAAAGACAGCTCTTGTACCCCTGGCTATCCATACTAGGTAATATCCCAATTCCCAAATATTGTTACATTTTGTAGCTTTATTTGTTGAGTGCTGGGTTTAATTCCATGTGATTTGTCTTTTGTGATATACCATGTACTACTGAGAGTCACGTTTGTAACACGCCTAGTCAAAATGTCACGACTCTTAATGACATTAGGATGCTATTTGTTGCCCTTCTCCGTTTTCTTTTTGATTGTTGATGCCTTGGTCTGCAGTTTGTAAGGATTATAAGTTGGTGGGTTCGCACACTTTTAAACTTCTCCAGAACTGGTTACACGATGCCTGATTGTTTTATATGGTCAAAAGAACATGGTAGCCACCTGCTCTGCCGATTGAGGGAAGTATTTGAAATGGTATTTGCTATAATCTTTCTAGTTGTGACATCATTTAAGATGTTCTCCAGATCGAGTGGTACAGCCATAATTGGTCGACATCTTCTTATACTGTTTGCATGAAGATACCCATTTTAGCAAATGCCCTGTGGTGTTCATGCTAGATGAGCAATTATTTATGTAGTTGGATGGATCCAGTGGCACAATCGATTAATATCAGCTTGTGCAGACATTTGGTCAAAAGAGGTTAAGGCGGCTCTTTGGTGTTAATGGTGATAGTTAATTTGCTTTCGCAAGTTTCTTAGCGTATCAGCAGCGAGGGATATTAGTCTTTGTTTAAATATTGGTCGAGTATGTAAATTTGCAATATATGAAATTACTTTTATTGGCGCATATTGTGATTGTTGAAAAAAATAATAATAAAGATCTACGTATTTTAGGAGACAGATAAAATTATTAGAGTTTATAAACCTATGCCACAAAGTAAGAAACTGAAATGAGAAACATTCCCGTCTTTTTTCTTTTAAAGGGTTGAAAGGAAAAACATTCCTTCAAGTATCTTAAATATCACAACATTACATGAAACCACCCCAAAATATTAGAAATAAAAACTAGTCACTTATACGATGTTACTGGCTGTCATCGATAAGCAAGAGCCGTTTTTTCTTAAATGTGGGATGCAATTTGCAAATGGTCCAGAGCAAAATCACGAGTTATCTTAAGCTCAATCCACTTGCACAATTTTGCGGTAAAAATTGGTCTTAAATTATGCGCAGAGATGCAATGTATTGTTGAGATTTGATTGATTCTTAATTCTTTGTAACAAAAGGGGTTCGAGTAGGTAACTCATTCAAAATCTGTGATATTTTATAGTTTTGTATTCGAGTGATGGTCATTGGTCAATGCTCTTGGATCTGCATAGCTCAAAGTTTCAAACGCACCTACTATGGGTTTTAGGCTGATTTGTTGATAAACTTTTCGGAAAAATAATTATTTTCCTAAGCTAATGTTTATTTTCACCTCAAAATTTAACTCAATTTGCAGTTTCATGAAAATATCTTGTTTAAGACCAGACATGTTTGTCAAAATCACCAACGACTCTCAACTCCGAAACACCCCCAGCGGAAACATTGGGACAGCATCCAAATTCCTAGATAGCTTTTTACAACAAACAAACACTCCAACTTTTTTGAACAAATAGTTACTTTCACCCTTTAAAAATGCTGCGGGATGTGTTTCAGAGGATCCTCAGAAAGTTATTCATTTTTGGAGGATCTGAGCAACATAGCTTTCAAGTCAACTTTCAGCCTGTCAAAACAGCATGTTGGTTTTCAAATCACTTCTACAGAACACATTACAAGAGGAAGAGGGTACATTAATATATGTATTTTTACGTGTATCTGCTATCAACTAGGTATTTCTACATCCTGGCTCTAATCTATGCATGATGCCAACAAAGGAGAATAAGAAATTAACAGAAGGAAAAACCTACAGCAAAAAGACAACTCTTCTCTTCTGATCTACAGTGAATACATATTCCCTTTCTGTACAGGCACCTACTACAGGTTTGCAAATATGGCTAATACCACTAATTTATGAACCACTTTTTACCATGGACCTGTCTGTGTCCGTCTCAAGCATCGCCTTTTAGCTCCCTTTTGAAGGTTCATCATTTCCATAACCTGTGTCACAAAAATGTAATACATAAGTTTTTGGGTCCAAAAATGCCTACACGAACTCAGATCAAGAAAAAAAGAACACGATCAACGAAGTAGACTAGCTTTGCGCTTCTATGGATAAAAAGTGGATGGGATCAAACCAAGAAGAGCTGTCGTTCTTGCACGTTATGGATGGCCTAACTAGGTGAAATACATGGTGAAACTAAAATGCAGGTTATAGGAATGGAATAGTGTGCTAAAAGAAAATGTACCTTCTTAGCCACTTCAACCAGAAACAAAGTCAAGTCTATGCTATGTACCTTCTTAGCCACTTCAACCAGAAATAAAGTCAAATCTATGGTTTAGCAATGGTAAAGAACAGGATACCGGAGATGGTTGAGATTCAGAGATTAGTTTCAGTAGCAAAGAACATCATTTTGTTTTTCCAGGCAGCGAGGAAAAATGCTGAGAAGTGTTTACTCAATCACATAGGGCTAAAATAACAGGCAAGGTGATTGGATGGATGATCTAAAAGATAGTTACCAAATTATACATAAGGATGAGCCAGTGCATATTCCTCGAGCATGTGTGTGCTGAGTTATTTAACTGTCTATGGAAGCAAAATCGCGCAGAAAATAACAAAGCATGAGGGGTTTGACTAGAAACAGGAACCAGAACTTTATATACCTGATTCTTCTGCATTTCCAACAATTCTTCCTGCAGCAGTACAATCTAGTTAGTGATGATCCATTGAGACAGACAAAACATGCAATGTGATTGCATAAAAGCTCACCTGTTTCCTTTCAAGTTCTTCGTTTTCTTCTTTTAGTTTTGCGACTTCTGCTTCTAGCTCCATTGTATAGGCCTATAGACAGTTAAAACAGATAATCACTGAACGCAACAGTATACATCAGCTTAAAATGAGGCATTGTTAAGTACATGCACATCCTTTGAAATTAAGGAATTTGATGGGCGTGTGGGCTACATTTAGGAAGACACATACACAGGGTTCTAAGCTATTTAAAGGTTACGAACGGTGTTGGTCATACATATTTTGGTTGCTTCTTAAAGCACAAATGGCATTACCTTGTGGTCCCCTTTATAGTTTCTATGAAGCATGACCTTTCAAATCTAGTCACATTAGATCTCAATACACTATCGTTCTGCTGCATATGATATCAAATATTTTGTCGAGTTAAAAGATGCACGTCCATGGATATCAAAAGGCAGGATGATAGTAATCAAATACTGTATACAGTGACAAGTAGATGAAGCTAATTTCTGTATACTTTGAGCTCTACAGGTCTTCTTTACAAATATATGTTTATCTGTCTCAGCTTATCATTCTTCCATCCATTCCAAATAACAAATAGATTAGGCATAAATGAAAAGCCTTTCATTTGTCTTAAAATAAACTATTTAAAAGATGAAACTAAAAGAGGACTTGGAAACTGTCTGGTGCTTTCTCTCGGCCAAATAAATATCACATCATCTATGATTGTCTTCACCTATGACTTCATGTCGATAATATAGCAACCATAGGAGGTACCAATGGCATAAATTCCTTTATGTATTTATTATGAGGACCATCAAATGTCTATGCTATATGATTTGGAATGAAGTCAAAGCAACCTCTATATTTGTTAGCCTATGCAATCAAGTGTACAATGATGGAGACATGGAGTCAGCATTTTCACCAAGGGGAGTCAAAATATATAGAAGTAACCACACGAAGAAGTTGAGGGAATTCAACATATAGTACATATACAATAAAATTGACACCCCTTTAGACAAGGTGGCTATACCACTGCCTGTGTGTAATTTTTTTGTTTTAAACAACCATAGTGTCCAGGCAAGCTTGCGGGAAACTCGACTAATTCCACGAGATATCTGACTTGAAATAACTCTCAGAGCACTATTACATAGGGTCTTTCTAACCTACAATCCTTCATGATACTGTAGAGAGTTCCTGAGTTGAAAAGTAAGCCTCCTACTTCTTTACCTATTTGGAAATCGAAACAGTACTCCAATTTGATGAAGATATCATTCAGCCAACTATTACTGTTTCGTGTTCTCTGGCTCTCTGCTCTCATGTTTCCTGATAACAACAATTGACACCTGGGAACTAAATGACTATAAAAATGTCTGGTGCTTTTGGCAATGAAACTGAGAGCCGCAAACGTATGTCTTTTTGCTATAATGCTCCACAGAAAATCAGAGGTAAATACGTGTTATTTAATAGACCTCTGAAAACATTTTAAGTTAACATTAAGGATTTTTGGAGAGTCGGTACTTATTTTTTCAATAGGTTCGGAGAGTCATGAAAAGATTAACTTCAATGGAAGAAATGCATTGGTATTAACATTTTGACATCTGATGAGCCAGATTGGTTGTTAATGTCTCTCAGCTGTATGACGAATAATATTGAGAGTATTGCTACCAGAAAGTAGACATGTGCATAACTGCCTACAGATGATTTGAGTCATGTAGTCTGGAAAGTAAGCAAGTTCACCAAATTATAAAGATAGTGCATGTGGTTATAGAGAAACAGGTCAAACAAGTTCTTAATTCTTAGATGTAGCACATCTAAGAAAGCACACAACAGTGGATGATTGCCAGCTTATTAGTCAGACTTGTTCATATAGCATATGTGTAATATTCAAGCTATTACCTGCTTTCGAGCTCTTGATCTGGCAGCTGACTCTCTATTTTTTATCATTCTCCTCTGCCTCCTTTCAACAACCTTCTCCACAGTACTGTATTTCCTGCCTCTTAAACCACCATTAAACACATAGGGAACTGGAGACACAGAAGGTGTATCTACATTGCTCTTCCCAAGTCCATCTGATGAAACACCTGGAGATGCTGTTGCAACAGTAACCCCACAGGCTCCTAAACCTACCATACTCATTCCTCCACCCGTTAGAGCAGAAGCTTGAATGAAATTGGAGTTGAGTGCTGGATCAGCAATACCAACCATCCCCGGCCTCACTCCAGGACTGCCCAGCTGACCGCTATTTGGGATAGCCATGGGAGCACCATAGGGCAAAACAGGTTGCTTAGGGAAAATGGGTTGCTGCTGTGGCTGCTGTGGCTGTGGTTGTTGGTTCTGTTGCAGTTGCTGTGTTCTTATCTGTTGCTGTGTGGATCTGACCCCATTCACATTCAGTGGCAAATTAGCAGACTGAATAAGAGTTTCACCATTCTTGTTAGGGATACTACCAGCCATTAAACCTGTGTTCCTATTAGCTTGTTGATATCCAAATGCAAGTCCTGTATTATTCCCGGCATAGGACAAATCAGCAAAGATTCCTCCAGCATTATTGGATTTCGCAGCTAACTGTGCATCTTCTCTCACAACTCCGGCTCTAACTAAGAACTCCTCAAGTGTTATCTCCCCTAAAGTCGGTTGCCTCTGAGGCATATTTGGTGGCAGCCCAACACTATTTCCATCCTTTCCACCACCATGCTCCTTTGACATATCCCTCCAAACTTCATCAACAGTCTTCTGACTCAGTGTCCTAGGTAAAGTCAGAGAGCCTTGCCTCTGCAAATTCCCACCCGGAACACCAAGCTCTTGCCCATTAATCGCAGGACCTCCCATGGTTTGATTCTCCTCAGCATTCCATATGTTCTTTAGCAACTCATCCATGTTCATTGACCCAAAATCCTTTCCACTCCCTCCAGTTGTGCTCAGAAACTCATCAAACGTCAAAGAATAGATAGATGGCTGCCGCGGCAACTGAAAGTTTCCAGGCTGCTTTCCACCACCACCACTTCCACCCTCCCCCAGTGGCTCATTTCCAAAGTTCTTGAAATGATAATTACTCCCCATTTCACTAAAAACTCCTCACACAAGAGTCCCCACTCCTACTTCAAAGCTCACTCTGTTATTCAAGAATCACAAAACTATATGTCAGATCAACAAGTTATTCACCTTCCTTTAAGCCTTCTCGTCTATCATGCTGTTCAACACTTCACATAAAATGTACATCCATTTACAGGCACACAGTTATTGAAAGCAGCTATACCTAGAAAGAGGGAAAATCAAACTGAAGCTAAATTTCACCAACCCCTTAACAGTAAAATCATCAAAAAACAAATTCTATTTGAAATTCACTTCATTTCCCCTTGGTTGACTGCATTTTCAGTTCACACCAGGAACCCCAGAATACAAACTCCCCAACCCACCAATCCAATAAAGTATATACTTTTTGACCTACACAAGTATCCACATCAAATGCACAAACTCAAGTCAAAAATCACAAAGCTCAAAGATCAAAGATCAAAGCCAGAAAGCTGAAAACTTTGAAGGTAAGAAACCAAGAAAGCTAATCATTGACTACTTATCCACAAATAGAAAACATTTAAGGGAGCCCCATTCTAATTGTAGCTGATAGATAATAACAATAAAATAAAAAATAAATCGTTTTTTTTGAAATGGGAAAACAAGAAACAGTTTGTTTTCCTGTTTACCTTTTTCTGGAATTTTTCCTTTTTTTTGCCTGCACTTGTGCACTGCTAGACGTTTCTTCTTAGGCTGCGAGTGGTTCTTGGTAGTGCCAAGTGGCTCATTAGGACTTTTTAATAAGGGGAGAAGTCGGTAGCCCAAATATATAATTCGGATAAATAAAATAATGGGCTTTGTGGGGCCCAAAGGTATAAAACTTGGGCCAATCTTGATGGGGTAGGAGAAGGGTTGGTGTGACTTTAGGCCAATAATTGAGTGAAATGTGGGATGATATCTAACCCTCCACGTAGAAAGGAAATGAAGGGTTGAGATTATTTTGTTTGGTTTATAGGATAGTGACGCGAGCATAAAAGAAGCACGCCCAAAAGTGTGCAGTAGTTGCCCTTTGTGTGTAGGGCATTTGGTGTTTAGGGATTGGCTAAAATACTAAAATAGGGAAGTGACATTTATTAGTTGCCCTAATTTGGCACTTTCTTATTGGCTATTGTTGGTTGAGATCTTTGATTGAAGTTTTATGTGCATTTATTAAACAAGCTTCTTGAAGAGGGATTAACAAAATAATTACTTATGAATTGAATAAAAGAAAACAGTAAAAATAAAAATCTCTCGTAAAAATAATATAAAACTAAAAACAAGTTTGTAAAGAATTACAAAATCAAATCTCATGTACTTTGTATTGTTTTTATACCAGATTTAATGTGTGATGAAGCTGATATATGATTTAAATTTTATGAACTCTTACAACAATTTCAAGTTAATAATAACTTGGTTCATAATCAAATAAATATATAGTGAATTTCTTAATATATATATATACACACACATGATCAACGAAAATTATAGCTAGCATGTTGTGAAAATTATTTCGGTTGATTAGCTACGAAACACTAAATCTTATTGGTGGTCGGTCTTGCCCTTAATCTCACCACATTCTCATTCCCTGCCATATACGGATTAACTTATAGGATAAAACACTTAAAATACTAATATAACTTTGATGTCATCTTTAATTTAGTTATTTTTAATAAATACTAAAAAAGAGTAATTTTCATATCTTATATTATAAACTCTATATCTCATTCTTAACGCAAATGAACCAAACATCATATTATTATATAAATGAAAAGCTCTCAAGTTAAAAGTTGGATTATCATTTTACCCTTCAATCTAAAACTATTTCAATAATATTTTATATACTAAAAAGTAAATATACATTACAATAAAAATTATTACTATTAAATTAAATAAGAAATTTATAATTTCCATAATAATTAGTTGATTAACCAAAAAAAGATAATTAATAATATTATTTAAAATTTAATTATAATTATTATCATCATCTTCATCAAAATGTAAAAGAACTCAAAGTCATAGTATTATGGTTATTTCTTTCATTTAATATTTTAGTTATTTTTAATATTTATATATGTTTTCTACTAAATATTTTGAAACACTATTTGGTTGAAGAGATAAAAATATCGTTTAATATTTGATAGTTGTTAATTTTTATTTCGTGACTTTTCACTTTTATAATTTAATAACTATATTGAATATGAATATTATAACTCATTAGTTAATTTCTCTTTTTTAAAAAAATTTTTTTAATTTTTTTAATTTTTTTAATTTTTTTAATTTTTTTAATTTTTTTAATTTTTTTAATTTTTTTAATTTTTTTAATTTTTTTATCTTTTTTGATTTTTTTAATATTTTTAAAAAAATCGTTCAATATTTGATGAGCGATGATTGTTTCCCGCACCCCAGTATAATAGCCAGTATGATTCAAAGTAATATTTAATTGGATATTTAATTTAGTTTGGTTCAATAAATAATAAAATATTATTATTTAATTAATATTTAAATATGATATGATATGATTTTCGTATTACTATACTAATAGATATTTAATTTAGTTTGATTTAATGAATGATAAAATATTATCATCTTTATTTAAATTTAATTTGATTTTGATTAAATGAATGTAAAATATTATTATTTAATTAGATATTTTATTATATTTTAATTTACTCGTAGATACGAAAATGGTAATATAAACTTTTAAGATAGGGCTTCCAGGTTTTTAGTATAATATGATGATATATAGTTTCATGAGTTAAGAGAATATTATTTTCTCATTGCTATAATAAATTTATATTTGTAACCCATTTGATAAAATATTTTATTTTTTTAATGTTTTTATTTTATTTCAACTAATATAATTTGTTGGGTGCATATTAAGTAATACCTTAAATTCTGTCAATTTTGTTTGATTATAAATGCGTTTATCGTCGCGTGATAATATATGCGTTACACGTATATCGTAATAAATCTGCCCTTAAAACTTACATGAGATATACGTGCGCGCACATGTCGAGACTAATTATCCAAAAAACATAGGGACTAAATAATTTTAGTGATTATTAGTTACTGTATTACAATTTCTTCATTATATTGTAATCTCTATCTGAATATATCTGCGAATAAAATGACCTCTTGGGGTGGAAGGTCAGGAGGAGGGGAGGATTTTGATGATTCTAAACCAACTTATTTTTATATATTTCCTTAATGCTTTAAATTTATAAATTCAAAAAAGAAAAAATTAAAAAAACAAAAAAAACATGTAATTTAATTGAAATTTTTTATTTTGAATTTGAACATGAGATCTGTGATTAAGGATAGAGTAAATCATATATATTAAAATAATATTTTCTATTGGAATAATATTGCTGATGATAAATCTCCTCTAGATTTCACTTTGTAACACTAATTTCCCTTAGGACTTATAATGTATATTACACTTATCGTAATTTATTATACTTCTTTAATCTATTTAATATCATCAATGTAAAATATGAAAATACTAACCATAGTATCCTTCCCAACACTACCCAAAATTTGAGGATCGTATATATTAAGAAAGGAAACAAAATTGATCATTTTTTGGAATTAATAGTATGAATAGAAGTGTAACATCTTCCTAATAATCAGAAATCTAAACACAATATAATATAAAAAGGCAATTCGACATATTAAGTTTTTCCATGTTAAAGTTCGAAAAAACCGAATCACAAGAATTTATTACACATATTCTTTATCTTACATTTCAGTAAAAAAATTATGTCCAATACAATATAATGTATGAACATAAACATATGGAGTACCTTATACTCATAATATGTTACCAATAATGGTTCATGTTTATATCTTTCTTCATTTAATTTGCACTATGCCTCTTTACATATAATTGTTCAAGTTAAGACTACAATTTTTTTTTCTTCTTAAAGGATCAATCATGATCATTGGAAATATGTGTCTAGACCTATCTCTTCTTGACTACGACATGTGAAGTTCAAGACACATAGCCATGTGTTAGTCTTGCAGAGTACTTTCAACTTAATTAAAGTGTGAGGCATCTATATATATAACAATAAAAAGAATATTTCTGGGCAGATGTGCAAAAATGGGTAACCTAATTAAGCAAGAACAAACTCTATTAATGATAGCACAATTTGGGTCTCCATAAATTTGTCCTACTCACCCAGACAAGAAGACATTTCTTCACCAAACATAAATGATAAGGTTTATGTTAAAATGTGTAAGAATATGTTGTTGTTACTTTGTTTTGTTAAAGCATCTTATTATTATATTTATATTGTTGTTTTGTTATTGTTGCTATTTTTTTGTAAAAAAATTTGAACTGTTTACATTATATTTTTCTTGAGCCAAGCAATATATACGTCACGAGGTGAAGATAAAATCTGAAATTCATACATTTATCCTTTAAGCGTATTTATGATATTATCACGAATATTTTATTATTGATACTTGGCTAGCTTTGAATGGGGTTAGTCCAAGCATGTGAGGGCTTACATAAGCATTACCTAAACTAGAACTAATCTAAAAGATTGTTCATATTCAATGTCAATCTCTTAGGATGTGGCTTCCCATTAATGTTAAAGAACAATTATTTTATAATCAATCCATCACCTAGAGATACTGACATGACACTCTCCAAGACGGCACCTTTACTTTAATTTAATTTGAGAAATTAATTTAATTTAATAAATTAAAAATATTAAAAAAATCAAAAAAGATAAAAAAATTAAAAAAATTAATAATATTAACTTTTAAACAACTAAAAAAAGCAAATGATTAAGGGGGAGGGGGAAGCAAACCCCCCCAAAAAAGATGTTATGGAGATTAATCTCAAGACTTTAATTTTTAATTCATCTTCTTTATTGATTCAAATTAGTTTGAGTAAATGGTATTCCACTAGAGATGCTATAGTTTGTATAAATATATTTGAAAATATTTGAATTATACAAAATTCTCTCAATATTCCAATTTCAAAACAATATGTGTATACAAACTTACGGGCGGGCTTAAGGTGGCGGAAGGAGGTTCACTCGAATCTCTTTCGTCAAAAAATGCTGTTATCATATAAGATTAATTTTTTATGTGTATATATTAATGTGCATCCAATTGTGTGACGTTGAAATAAATTCTCGGAGTCCTCCGCCATTAAGATCCAAATATTTTTAATTAATTTCTTTTGGCACAACACCTAGACTATATGGCGAAATATTTATATGACAATTACATTAAGAATTTTATTTTCACAAATATATTTACATCAAGATTTTATTTTCGAAAATAGCCAATAGAGCATTCCCAACCAATTTTTTATTTTTATTTTTAGCCATCTGGTACATCCTAATAGGCCATGAAGCCAATAGTGGATTTGTTCCAATTAGAAAGGAGACATATAGAAAGACGTATAGTGGGTAACTAGACTTTATTTTATTTTGTGAAATTGGCTAAGCTTTAAACTCAAACACTATTGTCAAGAGATATAATGATACAAATTGTTTACTTCTATTGAAAATGAACAATATAAATTGATAAAGATGGTACAAATATCACTATTAGAGTGTGACTTAGTGGTTAATAAAGTGAAAAAAATTTATGAGATTTCAGGTTTCAAGTTTTGGCAAAGGAAAAATCGTTAAATAATTTTTCTGTCATCCCAGACTTGAGTGGATAGGGTGTCCGATGTTGTATTGTCATCATTTGATTAGTATAGTCGAGGTGCGTATAAAATTAGCGAGAAACGTCGGAAAAAAAGAAAAGGAATATTGTACAAGTATCAACATCAAATTTCAATATTGAAGACTCTATAATTGGAACTCATATCCTTTTCTTTTAATTTCCTTTGTTTTTTTGTGGCTATCCCCATGGCTAAAAATGGTAAAAGAAGAAGGAAAAAAAGAAAGATAAGAATTTGAACTTTGATAGACAATGATGTAATTAATTCTACAACTATAAATTATTGCCAATTGTTAACAAAGGACAACATACCCATATAACAATATTGTGTTTCTTGTATTTCTTTGTGCCATGTTGTGAATTTAAAGCACTAAATCAAGACCATTTTGAGAATAAAGGAGGAAGATGGATGCATATACTTACATGTGTCACTCACTATTTGTCCAACAAGTATTTTTCTAAGTCCATTCAATCGTTTTCATTGATTTTAACTTCCAAAGTGGGAGGACATGCATCTATATGTAATTATCCATTTATAAAGCACCACAGTCCCAAAAGTTCCCGGTTACTACACCCTCACAATCTATTAAGTGACAAAATGTTTGTTTTCTTTATATATATCTAGGGCAGGATAAGAAAAAAGGATATACCTCATATTTGTTTTTCGGCGGATTGAGTGAATTTCACGAGTCAATTTAATTTACAGATTAAATCTATTGTGTATACTAATTCGAGCTAAAATTTTCGGATTAGGATGAATTAACAACTTCTATACTACATCGGCTCAGCCACTAGGTAGTTGATGAGGACTAAGCTCAAGAGGTTGGTCGAGTTCAAACTATTCACATTATTGGTGGAATTGAAATAATGAGAAAGCTAATTATAAACTTTAAATGATGAGCAAAGTATATAGAGATATAATACTTCAATGACTTTAATGTGATATGATCCAGGTGACATACATAAATGAAAGTAATATAAAGAAAGTTAAAAATTATATAAGAATAATCTCTTCAAAATAAAATTCTTTTAGTGGTTAGATTGTAAATACAATTTTTTATTGTAGAAAGGAAAGATTAGAATCAAATACGGTAGATTCAAACTTGTGGCAATATATATTTATGAATTAAAATATTAAAATTGGTCATTGCATAGAGATGGTAAGATTAGCTCATAAAACATAATATGTTCAACTTTGTTTAAGTTTAAGCGGGTTATTTATATAGTGATTTAATTATTTGAGTCCATAAAAAATTCAATTCAATATGTAGCTAGCTCAAATTGCCTCTTAATATTTTAAAATATTTTCTTATTTGACGTGTTATATATAGTAACGGTGGATTACAGAGGGAACTTTATGGAGGGCACTGGGATAAGCGATAAAGTTGTTGTCGTGTGATCAGGGATTCTGAGGTTTGGTAGCCAGAGCCGATCTTCACCGATACGAGTAAAATTCTTTGTCCTGATAAATTTCTTGTGGTCTTATTCATTTATTACAGCGCATAGCGTGAGCTTAGTACGTTATCTCTTTTCTTTGATATGTTATATATAGTGTAATAAAGAAAAATAATAATTTTATTAGATATTAAAAATTTTATAAAAGAACAAAACAATTAAAAACTTAGTAAAAATTAAAAGGGTTAAGTTATGACTCTTTTCAGAATTTCATTTAACCCAATTTATTTAAACTCAAACGCTTTTGAACTAATTAATTACTCTGACTTACTATTTATTAACTTAGTTAATTTAACTCGTTTAGCTTAAATTCAACCCCTCCATTTGATACTCCTAATCACACTGGGTCCTTGGCCAATTGTATGTTTTAGCGGTGGTTTGGTAGAACGTATAAAATAATCTTGAATAAATTATATTAGCAATATTTATATTAGTATCTTGGTTTAGTTATACTTGCATTAGTTATATTGAGGTTATTTTATGCAGTCTTTGGTTTAATGTATTAAAAATAATGATGAGAATTGATAATTTATTTTAAAAAAATATCTATGTAAAAATACCCTCGCTTAAAATAAGATGAAAAAGTGCGGAAAGATTTTAAAGAATAATTATGTCTTTAACCATGCCTAATCCGTGGATTCACAATGATTGCATAATGAATACCATTATTTTAAATGCATTAATTATACATAGTATAATAAACCTCACCATAATTAGCGACGTTTGTGCAAGAAAATTTTATGGGTATTACGGTAGGTGTTGTTATATATGTATCTGACATTTTGACATTTAGATCTCACTTATACTATAAATAAACGCAAATATCTAGTTTAATAATTTTGTGTACCAAGAAAAGATATATTTATTAATCATTTTAACCCAAAAAAAAAATAGAAAGAGTATGAATGTCGTGAAGTTACAGTATAAACTGATGAATATTATTTTAATATAAATTTTCTCTTAAGATATTAGTACTTGAAATTTCTGGTAATGCGTGACATTAATGGTGATTATCATAATATTTTAATATTTATTTACATAATATATTTCTTATAGAACCATTGTGCACAATATTTGAGAATGGTTGTTATAGGATAATTTTACAAGTGTACCTTATAATGAACGTCATTGTTGTTATAGGTAAAATCTTTGTTATAAAAGTAAAATATAATGAAAAGTTAAAGAAAATCGACCGTTATAGTAAATGTGGTTACAATGAATGATTGTTATATAAAGATTTAACAATACATAAATTGAAAAAATGTACAAAAATTATGATTTTAAAAATATTAATAAATACAAAATTAATACTAACATTATTTTTTATAATACACCCTACCAAACCGAGTCATTAACGTATTGATTTGCACAACTAACTTCAAACCTTTCCTACTCTCTCTGCTCTTAATAATATTTTGAACAAAAAACAGAGGGAAACATCAACTTTAAACTACAACATCGTCAGTAGGCACGTGATATTAGGTAAGAAAAACTTAGACTAATATTTTCTTTAATGCCATCCCTCATAACTAATATATAGTGATACTTTCACTAAAAGAATTATTTTTCTTATTTATACAATAATTTATTTTTTAATAAATCAAAAAATAAAAAAACATATTTAAAAAAAAAGAAAACACTTAAAATCGAATTAAATATCTAAAAAAATAAAAAAAAACACTATAAATTAAAATTTTCAAAAATTATATTATATATATATATTTTTTAAAAAAAAGGTTACTGTAAATTGGCTGGACAAACCAAAAAATAGAAAAAAGTTTCTAGTCACTCAAATTATATAATATCTCAGGGTTATGTATAAAGCCACTTGTCAAAACCTAATAAATGCATTTTATATAAAAGGTCAAACACTATTTTTTTTTTAATTATAAATTATTATTATGACAAATCCTATAATAAAAATTTAAACCTAGTCAACCCCTTTTGCAATTATTCTGGCTACATTCAAAGCACACTAAAAAAAATATTAGGATTTATTTATCATATATGTATAACTTGCCACCCATTGTGCCAAGTGTAATTTCATTTCATGGAACTGTTTGTGTTGTCATAAGTCTTTGGATTTATCATTTGGGGCAAACATCTTCTGAATGGATTCTTTGTTTATATACATGAATAACCTAACAAAACTAATTTAAAGTTAATTGTGGATAATTTTCTATATTTAGTTCCCCTTCTAGAAAATGTGTGTTAAGTTACGATAATTTGAAATAACCATTTCTTTTTTTTTAGCTTGATATTTTTAAAAAAGGTTTAAATCTTATAATCTTATACTAAAGATATATAAGATATGTTAAGATATATAAAATATATTTAAAATGTTATGAAAAGATAAAATTATAAGTTACTAAAATTAATTTTAAAAAAAAAGTAGAACATGTAAATTGAAACGGAAAAAACAGAAATAAGTAAGAAACAAAAATATCTTTTAAACTTTAGTGCTCAACTGCCGATGGAGGAAATATCACAAGCCGCACCAAGCAGCTACGTGTCACAATTCAGCATGTCCTATTAATAACACACCAGCAAGAACGACAACCTTTTTTATCATGTCATTCATTCATTTACCACTAGTTTCATTTGTGAATTGATAATGTCAAATTGTACATGTTGCAAACTTTAAAGGGGACAAAGGTACGGACCTTAAAATCAGTATCTACAAATGACTTGACTTTTTATTAAAAAAATGATAGTATTCAAATCAGTTTTCCAACACGTCATAGCTCGTACTACTATCTACTTCTCATCAGTATAAATACCAAATAGTTTCACTTACAGACTTAAACAGATGGTGGAAGGTATCTATCATTATTTTATGTTGTAAACATAGTGTTGAATTTCTCGTATTTTTGTTCATTTTATTGATTATTAAATCATACTTTTTTATTAATGATTATTGACCTCAGTCGTATGATAGAGAAATAAGTTGTGCGAAATAAGCTTTATTTACAGCCATTTGTACACGTCTGAGAATGATACAATCTTTCAATGGGTATGGGCCCAACGCTAAGGTAGGCTCAAACGCGTCTGGTGTACGGGTGGCTATCTGGGTTGAAACAAGAAACATGCTTGGTGTAGCGACAGAGGCAGCCCAGTTTTCATAGTGGCGCAATGAAAAGCGTCAGCGGTAGCGAGCATTACAATATCAGGCATATCTTGGTAGGCAGAGCGTAATCTTTAATACAGTCGTCAAAACTTAAACGAGAATCTTGTGGAAGCTACATTGTTGGGTGAGGTCGCCCACTTCTTGATACGGCCCTGCGGCCAACGCCAAGAGACAAGATGTTAATATTTATCTATTTGCGGCCTCACGCGAATGGCTCGTCGACCACGAGGAGATGGTATATACGACCTGTGAGCCTCATGAGTAACAATAGAAATGATCGGGTTGACCCAAACCTATCCATACTGTACGTCAAAAAGGAAAAGAGCTACACCTACGGAATCGGACTCCGGATAGCGGGGGTGATAATGTCAGTGTTTGGAATCCACAGGGATCGCCTCATGATACATGGTGCCTGACCGTGTCTGTGCCGTTAGGCGTCGATACCGTGATGCGAGTATACAAAACGGCCCGATATATAGCGAAAACAGCGAATAGCAAATGGCATGTCATGACGCTATGTGGAGATACTTGAGATACGGCCGGTAGGCTTGGATCATGCTACCATGCTGATAAGGTGGAGCGTCTTTATGTATGACTGACTGCTATCAGTAAATTGTGCCATAACACATAAATAGATATACAAATTGTGGCAGGCCAATACCAACCCCAGCATGCATGGGATGGCACCAAGCAGAAACAAGCGATCTATATGCCACTGCAGTGAAACCCGGCCAAAAATAAGTCACTCACTGTTGCTCACTAGGAGCTCCTCTGAAGCCCCACTGGGTCTCAGGCTCGGGCCGCAGCCTCTAGATATAAGTAGCAGATGTGCGATGGAGGACTCGTGTAAACATTAACGAATAGTTGTTTCCCGCCAGGGCTATAAAGAAACATACGCTTTATTAATACGGTGATGAATAGAATGCAATTGCCCCCAGAAATTATCAGCTTGGCCACACTGAAATAGCCCAGATGTCTGATGATGAATGGTCTGGTTCCTCTGAAATTTATCTGGCTTAGAATTTGTGTGCGTCCAGAACTGTATGGGAAAGCTTCGTCAAATCTTCGTCAGTGGGGACGGCGTACCACTCGCTTGGGTGGCTGGCTCCCCGCTCGATGGCGTACGATTACCAACCGGGGGCGAGGACGCTGATAAGGGCCACACCAGCGCCCTGACCGTCTCAGCAAGCAAATAGCACATATAAATATGACATGTATAACTGAAAAGATTATACGAAGCGTTTCTTATTACGTCTCTTTACATTACTAAGTGATTCTTCTTGTTATGCGATTCTAAAATCTTTCTTCTTGTTGGCTAATCTGTAGAATATCACAAATCAATCATTGATTATACTTTACTAGCTTATATTACGAAAATCTGTTTCTTTTTATTCTATGTGCTTGCTAATCCTGATAAGCTGTGCGAATGCAGGTCACTAACTTCGCCCTTTGGCGCATGCTCTATCTTCCCGGTTGAGTACGATACGGCAACATGAGCGTTATGTACGAGACTTACTCAATTCTCGGCATTCAACTCCCAGAGAGTTTCAAATACGAGTTTACTATTCACAACAAGACTTACTAACTGAAGAACAACCATTACCTTAACACCGAGTTATCAGTGATTAGTGAGATGGTATTCTGACTAAATCTCCCAATGCACGTTATAAACACGTCAATTAGTACTAAATACAACACTATTATAAAGGATAACGGCACTTTCGATATAATTATAGCCTAAACTTAGGCTTATGAAAGACATATCAGAAAAGCTATTTATTTTAGGAAGTCCCAAAGGAATGTTCACTTCTTGACTAGGAGCACATAGACCTTAATTTGGAGCAATTCTACTTACTTTGGTTCGGTAGCTCGGCGGTCGCCAGTAGTATTTCGCGGCTCAAATGAGTAGATGCTCCTATTTATAAATACCTTGATCTTAGGGTTGGTGGCTGCCTTAGGCAAATCCACGTGGGTTGGGAGGAGAACGAAGAGTGCTTTATAAGTGCTTGGATACCTGCTCCCACTTGTAGACGCGTTTTAAAGCAGTGAGGGTGAGCCCCCAAAGCGGACAATTTCTGACGGTGGTACGGGTTGTTACGGTGGTATCGAGGCGGGTGCAGGGTAGGTGGTGGGGCAAACCGGCGGCGGCGAGTCCCAGGGGGAGCAGGTTAGTGCAGCTTGCCTTAGAGCAAATCCCGCATCGGTTGGGGAGGGAGAACGAAGAGTGCTTTATAGTGCTTTGGATACCTCTCCCATTGTAGACGCGTTTTAAGCGAGTCAGGAGCGAGCCCCAGCGGATAATTTCTGACGGTGAGTGCATTTTATTACGATTGGTATCGAGCGAGTGTCGGGCGGTGTTAGAGGAGCAAGCCTCGGCGGCCACAGTCCAAGGGGGTGAGTTGAGTGCAGCTTGCCTTAGGCAAATCCCACATCGGTTGGGGAGGAGAGCGAAGAGTGCTTTATAAGTGCTTGGATACCTCTCCCCTTTAGGCGTTTAAAGCTGTGAGGGCGAGCTGACGGACAATTTCTACAAGCGGTGGTCGGAGTGCATTAGGTTGGTATTCGTAGGTCTTAGGGCCGGTGGTGGGGCAAACCTCGGTATTTGAGTGAAGTGATTAGTGAACTGTGTGGCGAATCCCGTCGGTTGGGGAGGAGAACGAAGTGCTTTATAGGTGCTTGGATACCTCTCCCACTTTGTAGACGCGTTTTAAGCGAGTGATGGCTTTAGCGGACATTCTGGCGGTGGTACAGGCTGTTACTTCACATGCCTTAACCTCGGGATTATCACGCGTCGGACGAGCTCGGTCGAGTACTCGGCTATTTCTCCCAAGCTGCGTTTATATACAATCGATTAGTACTAAATAAAACACTATTCGAAAGACGCGTCAACTTCGACCTGTTTATAGCCTAAACTTAGGCTTATCGAAGACGGTCGCTGCTATTTTCGGGAGGTCGGAAGGAGGAAGTATTCACTTTACGGCTAGGAGTACATGGAGCACTAGTTTGGAGCGTTCTACTTACCTTAGTCCAGGTAGCTCGGCAGTTAGTGGTAGTGTTACGTGAACAAAATGTTAGGAATGCTCCTGCTTTGCTAAATACCTCGGTACTGAGGTTAATTTAGATTTGGACTACGTTTGACGGCATGTCGGGCGATAATTTAATATACCTTGCGTGCTTCCTACCTTCTCTCACGTTAAAATTATATGATGTTAAGTGATCAATTAAGCAGAAGGAGACATATATAATAGACACTATAAATCGCATTCGGGAATAAAACAAGTGCGTTCTAGAATGCGATTTATAGAAAGTGGCATTCTGAATCGTTATAAATCGTCTGGGGCACAATTTATAAGTCGCATTTGCCTTGCGGCAGGCTTGGCGCTTGTTCGATCTTTTTTCCCCGGGCCTTTTTCTAGCATGTATGGCTTTCAAATACTCTTAACCAACACGCGAATAGGCCATCTATGTGCTGGGAATTTACGGGGTGTAACATTCGAATTGAGATAATCAGAGATTGTTATCTTACCCTCAACGAGGAATAAAAAATTAATAATTTCTGGATCAATTTTTGGATAGGTTTATCTCGCGTTTGATTAGATAAATCTCGAAATAAATTATCCTAGTATTAATTATTTCGAATTTGTGGTGTTATTTTTATCCCACACTCAATGTGGGATAACTAATTCCAGAATAAATTATCTCAAAATTTTATTTCAATCAAATATTGAATAAACTCATCCAATAATTAATTATGAGACTATTTTATTCCTTATTCCTCGTTGAGGATGAAATAACAATCTCGAGTTATCCCAACCCAAAATTAATCATCCCAAGATAACTTGTTTTGCTACCAAACGACCCTTACGAGTGTGACCTAATGATCAATTACTTGAGTTAAGAATTATGAGATCTCGGATTCAAAGCTCAACAGAAGTAAAAATATTAGGTAAATTCTTCCCTCTATCTAAATCTTGATGGACATAGTTACTCGATAGTCATGCGAGTAGAAAGTAGCAGTTAACCGTGGAATGCGGGATTGTCATTTCCTGCAGGAAGTCTTAACAGGCTCTCTTATCGTGATCCTGGTTAGGACTCCAGTCGTAAAAAAACACATGTCGTCAGCCATCTGAGTTTGGACTGAAATTACTTACTAGAATAGGTAAATTATCTTTGTTGAAACTCGAACAAGCCAATCAACTGCAACACTTGTGAAATGCTAAAGACCTGGCCATCTAAGCAAAACTTACACTAATTTGAATTCCTTTTTATCAGTACAGACTTACAGTAACTTGAATTCTCTAGTGTAGCAATTTTACAGTGAGTAGATTGCAGTAGGCTCCCAAATAAAGACGAACTTATATCATAACCTTCAAAAATCTTTGATTGACAACTTCAGTATAATGTGCTCGGCAATAAAAGAATTTCCTTTGCATGAAATTCAAGGTAGCTACCAGTTCAAAATGATAAATTCAGTCATTACGCCTGCGCCTCCGAAAATGCCTGAGAATAAAGCTGTCAGCGTAGAGTGGATAGTTTTTTCTAATTAATCCCTTTATGCATTTCCAGTATGAAAAGTCCACCAATTCACCATCCTTGCGAACAATAAATAAACATCTTGAGCTTTCAAAATCTGGATGGTACCCTACCTGTCAATGATATACAATGTTAAGAAATTTGCAAAAGAGAATCTTTCCTCGCACTCCATATGCACATGTAAAGTTGTAGAAACCTAAAAGTACAATCTACTTGCTGCAAATAGCACATAAAACAATCCAAAACTATTTTCTCAAGTAACACAAGTCTATGAGCTACTTATCCTAAAACAAAGGATTACAAGTTACTGAAATGTGCTTGAATAGGGAAATACTACTTACTGGATAATAGGAAAAACCCTTGGGAGGAAGTGTGGTGGGCATCCTAGGCAAATGAATAACCACAGGATGCCAAAAATCCAAGTGGATTATTCACAACTCTTATTTTTTTTATGACCAAGAAATCCATCTGGGGCCAACTCTTGGTACCAATCGCAGCCTTCAAAACTCTGGATAATGGGCCTGCAGCTCTACTTTTCTCCACTTAAATACCAGGCTTAGTTAAATTCACTTATTTATGTTCCTTCACTCACTTATCTATAACTTTTTCTTTTTGAGAAAGTCTTCGCCTATTTATATTTTTGACAAGTAGAAGTTTATGCAAAACCATGAGGGTTTAGTCCCCACTTAAAGATTAAAAAGTTTCTTTTGCACTACCAACTCTTTACTAGATCTATTGTCTCGCAAAACCCTAAACCTATGTTTCAATCGTCTCAATTCTCTCACTATAACATATTTGGACTTTTTCAAGTATGAGTTGCTCTTTTCGACACTTGCCTCTGACCAACTTTCCTCAACATGCATTTATAATGTCTTTGCCTTCTCTTATTGTGTCACCCAAAGATATTGCCAAAAATTTCCTGAATTCGCTCAGTTTATTCCACTCTAAATCTGATTCATTATTTTTTCAGCTTCAATGATCATAGGCTTAAATATCTCATCAGATCAGCTGAATTTGATTCATGCACCACTAGTCCAAAATGAATTCCAATCCAGTATCCCATATCGTGCTCACTCATGACGTTCATCATAGTTGCTTCACATGTTTCTGTCTTCCCTGGACTCTTCCTCAGTTGTACAATCTCCCCATCTCCGTGAACACCCTTCACCATGATCAATTACATTGGATTTCCATAAAATATTAAACCATTCAGACTCAGCAATTTCCCCTTTCTGTTTACTTCCCTCAGTTTTACTGTCTGTTAATTTGCCCTCAAAGGCATCATCCCTTTCTGCACCATCAAAGCTTTTCACAAGCACCCCACATACAGTAGCTGGGGTGTCGCCTATAGGTAGGATTTGATTCTGTTTCAACCCTATAGTGGTGGGAGTTTTTCCTGCTATTTTTGCTACCTTCTGATACCCTTGGCATCATATTCTGCATGTGTATGTATACATAATATGGTTCTCTTCTGATCCTACTAAACCTCAAAATCATGAAATATAGTAAGCTAATAGTCCTAAAATGCAGTTTTGTAGAGCTCAGTAATCATTTAATCAAAAATATCAGTGTGGACTTCCATAAACCTAAAACAAGCTGCAATATCCAACAAATAAGAAAATAGCTCAAGAAATAAATGTTGTTCCCAGCTTACAGATTTTTTTTTTTGAAACTGAAGTTCCCGGCTTACAGGTTAACAAGTTTCAGATGGTAATTATGTTGTGGGTTATACATCACACAGAAAGTGCTGCCCAGAGGGCAAGATATAATGTTTGCAATTATAACCTGAAATAGTTGGTACTTGGTAGTGCTATATTTCACCATGATATGAACATTGTTTAAGAAAGCTATTAAGATAGGAAACCATTTTTCGATTCTCTTTTTTTATCGGTAAAACCCTTTCTCAAATCTTCACCCAAAATTAAGATCATTTTATCTCTAGTTTGAGATTGCTCACACTAGTTTCAACTTCCAAGTGTGCGCAAGGTAGTTATCCAGTCGTTCTGTCAAGAAGACGCATTTGTGAGTGGAGAGATAGAGAGATCAAACCAAGTGCCAAATAAGAAAAAAGCTTTTACAGTACATTTTAACATGAAGTTTTACATATTAAAAGTAGATTAATGGATTGCCTATAACAGATGGAATATCTTCAGGAAGAACGCATGTCACACAGCATACAAGCATTTCCATAAGAGGCAAATATTAGAGAGTATACTAAAGAAATATAGCCGCACTGACTTAGAAATTAAACCAAAAAAAGAGATCCTAAAAGTGAACGGAGAAAGATGTTACATGAGATAAAAATGCAGCCAGATCTGTAAAAGAAGCAAAGAGGAGGAGGATGACATACAGTAATGTAATCAACTCCAGGGCCAATCTTCTTTTCACGTTCTGGATGATATGGAAGCAACCTTTGTAGAATAGTTCTCTGATGTTCAGGACTTAACCTATCACCAACTGCATATCTGCAAATTGTAGATTGAACAAATGAAATGATATCAGTGTTTTTTTGGGGGGAGATTGCAGGAATAGTTAAACATCTTTTAGAAAGCAAGCATAGTAAACATATAGGATCTGTGGGTACAAAACTATGGCACTACATTATTTCATATTTCATTAACATACAGCACATCTCACTGAGGGAAGTACCTTTTTGTAGAATATACCTCTCAGAGAGAGGTTGATAACTATGGTATCTCCTCTGTCAACAACTCAGGAACAACATTGAAAGGAAAGGAAGAGGGGGTGGAGACAGATTGACGACCAACTTAATCTTAGAAACATTAACCATAACTCAATATCCAAGATAACTTTTTTGTCTCTGTGATAACAGCAAACAATGTGGTGACTCGATTGAGCAGTTCAAAGGCTCACTTCATCCATGGCATTATTCATCATATAGGGATGGCAATGGGGCAGTGTTAATGCATGACGGGGTGGGTTTAAGCTAATGCGGAGCGGGGCATAAAATCATGCGGTTGCGGGTTCAAGGATATATGAATACCATATTCCGTGAAAATTTTTGTCGTAGACTTATTGGGGTATCTGTAATTACATGCACACTCTAATTTTAAGAGTTAATATAACAATTGAAAAATTAGTTTTAAAAAGAAGAGTTTTGGTTCAACATGTTCTATAAAATATGTTTTAGCATCGATTGCTTTTTCTCTCTCCTATCGTCAATCCTTGCTATAAATATTAAACTGTTTAATTTAATATCTGAAGTTTCTAAATTTCGTGCAACTTTATCATAATTATATGATAAAATTTTATCTAAAAGATGATGTATATGGTGTATTTATTTGTTTGTTCCAATTGTCAAGTTTGAACTTTAAATAAATTTATTACAATGAAGCTATTATCTCTATAACTATCTTTACTTTTATTTTTATGAGCAAGAACTAAAGGTAAAAGGTAGTCATAAATTGGAAAAAAAAAAACTTTATAGTACAGTAACAGAAAATTAAAGATTTTTTTCTATGCGGGGCGGGGCGAATTGAAAACACCAAATTATGTTATGCGGGGCGGGTTGAAGTGTTCGTAGGTTTTCCCCNCAACCGCACCACCCCACACCGCTTACCATCCCTAATCATCAACGAGATATCAACATTCACCAAATGCTTTCGCGTTGTGAGAAATTGGAGTTTATAACTCGTAAGGGCATAAACTGCCTCTTTGCCAACATCTATTCCTGTGAGAAAGTAGTTGCTTTTCCAACATCTATTGCTATGAGAAAGTAGTTGCCCACTGAGAACCACATAAATTTGTATAGTTACCAAACAAAGTGGATACAGAAATAACAGCTTGACCTACAGAGATCGTGAACTGATCAAACATAGTTTATTCCATGTATCAGTATATCTGCAAAGCTATAAGAAAAGATTCGGCAGACTATTCAGGATTGTGGAGCAACAACAACAACAACAACATAATGCCTAGTGGTCCCGCAAAGTGACGTCTGGGGAGGGTAGAGTGTAGCAGAATTGAGGTAGAGAGGTTGTTTCTGATAGACCTCTGCTCAAATAAACACAGCCCAAAGAAGTCCAGAAAAAGAATAAACAGAAGTAAAAGCATAACAAAGCATTCTGAACAGTAACTAGAACAAAATAATACAACAATCGAAGTACAAAAAACAACAGATATTAACAAAAATGGAAAGACAAGAAACTACAAGAGCAATACTGCGACTACTAGTATGGACGGATAGCAAGACAACACACTACAACTTACTAACCTCCTACTCTAATCCGTGTAATCCACAACCTCCTATCTAAGGTCATGTAACTACGTCATGTCATGTCTAATCACCTCTCCCAATTCTTCTTCAGCCTACCCCTACCTCTCCTAAAATTGAGGGAGGAAAAGACATAAAAATTTCACTGGGTGAAAGCTCCAACCAGAAATATGTCCCTTTGCTTGGAGAAGCTTAAGGATGTCAATCTTTAGCCTATGAGGGGTCTAATGCTCCATTTCTTCAGAGCATATGGTTATGAGCTTCACATAAGTCAAACCTTCTTTTCAATTTAATTGCCCTTTGCTATTGAATAAACAACGACTTCATCAGACAGGGAAGAGGCACCTGCGAACAAGGATTGAGCAGCCAAAGAGGAGAAGGTACCAAACTGTGGTTTCCCTTCATTTAAAAGTTTCCTTTTTATTAGTTTTTCAGTTGGAGAAGGGACATGAAGCAGCAGAAGAAAGTCTATCTCTAATGCCATCGAAAATTCACATGTATCCTATTTCGAGATAAATGCACACAGGATGAATCAGTCAACGAGTCTAACGCTAGCAGATTCTGAAAGACAAGCAAAATTGAGACCTTACTTTCCAGAATGAAGAATCATTCTAACAAAGCCAACAAGCGGCACAGTATCCTCTAAAATCTGGTCCTCCCAATCGACCCAACCCTCTCCATCTCCGCCCTTTTTCCCAACTTCATCATCCGACTCCTCCTTCACCAACTCCTCACCGGCTGACGACGTCTCCAACTCCGTCGAAATCACCGGCTTCCGCAACAGCTCCGCGTTATCATTGCGAAACCCTCCGCCCTCTGAGCCGGTCTTCAACGCCGCGCAATGGCACAACCGCAAGCCGCCGCAACGGGAGAAGGAGAGAGAAGACGGGGATAGTAATAGGTGATGAGAAATAGGACTAGGGTTGTTTCTGCATCGTAAGTGAAAATTTGGGTGATTTGAACTGCAAAATGAAGCCATTTTTCGCCTGAAATTCGAAAACGCCTTTTCACGGAGTTTATTGTTTTACTTCACTATTCAACATTTTAGTAACAAGTTAAAGAATTGGGTGTAGTACAGAAATGGCTGAAAATTCAGGAGGATGAAGAAGGAGAATTTGGTCTCGTGGCAAAATACTGTGCTGTGCTCAAAACTCACTGCTGCTTTACCTTTTGCAGAAGAAGAAGAAGATAAGTGTAAAGCAGCAAGCTGACCGCTTTATCGGGCGGGCTGGATTCTACATATTCGGGTTTCGGATATCGGGTGCTAGATTCGGGTGGGGATCTTCCGGGTTTCTATCGTCACTTGTGTCTTCTGTGCACCTTTGATGAATCTTATGCTTCAAATATAGCTATTGCTTTTGTTTGTATNAAAGATATGTTTTTCGTAATAATATAAGAATTTAAAGAAAATATTATGAATTTTAAATTGATACATGATTATGTTTAAGAGTTTGATTTAATTTAGTAGTTTTTTTTCAGTTTGTTCTAATTTTTGTTTCAATGAACAAAGAAAGACCCATGATGTAGAAGATCATAACATGAGTTATTCGGCAGATTTGGATTCATATATATATCCACCCATGTGGTACTTCATTCTACGATATACATATGGAAGATCTGCGAATCCCTCTGGTTTATATTAAAACTTTCTAGAGTCCGTCTCATGGGATCCAAGTTGAAAGAGATAAATTAAACAAGTATGGTTGTCCCCTATTGGGATGTACTATTAAACCTAGTTAAACTTGGAGATGGAAGTCTTCTTTCCTTTCTCGACGGTGGAGTAAGACCAAGCTCATAAGCTTATTATCCTAGGTTGGAACAAGTTGATAGGATCCCCCTTTTTTACGTCCCGATGTTCCCCACATGTGGCGACATAGGGACGAAAAAAGGAAAGTTCCAACTAAAAAGAACTAAAAAGGTGAAATAATTTTTCATTATCTCAGTACTTCAACTAGTTTTCATGTTCCTCGAATGGATCTCTTAGTTGTTGAGAAGGTTGCCCAAAAGCGGTATAAGTGAACTAGATAAAACGGAATCAACGTCATAGAAATAACGTTTGGTTGAAAGGTAAAAAAATCATTTATTTTTACATGACCACTTAAATGCATGCATTATAT
>JACEIK010000732.1:92476-126273 GCA_018107945.1 Datura stramonium
CTATCTATCTATCTATCTATCTATCTATCTATCTATCTTTTCGTATTCTGGAACTGTTAAAAAAAAAAATAAACATATCTATTTATCTATCTTTTTGTATTTCGCGCATCGCGAAAGTTCAGTGTATTAATTTCTGTTGAATGTATCTTTTTTTTTCTTCAGTATTTGGTGATCATGTTGAAAACTACTTGTATTTGTTGTTTTTATGGATTTTAATTATCCGTATTTATCAAAGTATGTGATTATTTTATTAAAAAATTTAATTTATTAGAGAATCAGGAACGAAGGGCTTTCCCTCTTTTTCCGATGACTCTTTAGTCTTAGAACGCTTGTTTTAAGAATAAGCCATTGTCCTTTTCTGATTCTAATTGTTCAATCTGAGAGCGGAGAACGCATTTTTATATACTTTATTATATTCTCGATGTGCCTCCTTACATATGTCTCGATTTTTTTTTTTAACATGCCAGGCACATAATTTTTTTTAAAAATAACGAGTATCAGTGAAATTCTAATTCAAGATCATTAATTTGAATTATTGCCTCAAATCTTTATTAGATATATATTTTTAAAATTATATTTAGAATTCAAACTCGAGACTTTTTTTTAATTAGAAGTAGAGAGATTTTATCTGCCCATAACAATTAATAAAATAAAAAAGATCAATTAATATTACTTTATGAAAAGCTTAAAAATAAGTCCATTTTTTGGCAGTGAGTAAAATCATGTGAACTTATTTGTCTCCTTTTTCAGTGTCGGCAATTGAATAATTAGAATTTATTCCAATTTCTTTGGCATTTCTCCTTTTATTATTATTATTATTTTTAATATATAATTAAATATTCTTCAAATATAAAAACAACTTTATTAAAGACAAATATTAACAAGAAAACAGGAACTTCTGACTTTCCAATTGGATTCAAATCTTTTGACATTATTTCACATAATTTTTTAATCAAATTTACGAGTTTGAGTTTAATGAATAAATAAAATTTTTATAAAAAAGCGTTACACATCCGTTTGACAAAATTCAGTTGCTTTAATTTAAATAATGTATTTAACGTTAAAATAGTTTATATATATACATATATATAATATCTCTAGGTAAAGTTAATTACCTTTTCACAGATTCAAATTTTATGTATAAACTCAAAATTCTAATTAATTCCGCTTCCGTCTCTCTTAATTATGCGTTACACGATAAAAATCTGAATTAATTGAAAAAAATAAATCTGCACATCAAATAATTAAAATCATTTAAAAAAGAAAAAGGAAAAGGACAACTCACCTGGTAAAAAAAAAAAAGCAAAAAATAGTGGACAATGAGTAGTCATGGCTCATGACAGATATATATGATCTTTATTGTTTCACTTTTCTTACATTATTATTCAAAAGTAATAATGGGTTCACGATAATAATTTTAGGATAAAATATAAAATTATTTTATTTTATATTTGACGAGGAGTATTAGTTTGTTGAGAAACTATTATTTATATTATAATAACGAAAATTGATACATATATATATGGTGGAATAATTAATTTCATGAGATGATTGTCTATCACATCTCCAAATCAAATGACCCTTAAACTATTGCAAAATTACCAATTAACAATTTTGAGACCACAAATATTATAACCACACATATATTATGACACGTACGAGACCACAAATATTAATAAATGTATAGCCGCCACAACAAATGTTATAATGTGTCATATTTAATATCGCAAATTTTAATTTTTTTTATTTTTTAATAGGTTCAGATAAGTTAGAACATAAAATAAATAAAAAAACTAAATATGTAACATACTAAAATAGGAAAATGAAGAAGTAGTGTCTAGTGATACCGTCATTTGTTGAGTTCTTAAAGGCTCTGTGATTTTGTTATCGGTAATATAGAATAATGTTCCATTTTATCCTATGAAAAATTAATTCAAATTTTAAATTAATTTTAATTAAATTACATGTTTTTTTTGTTTTTTTAATTTTATATTATTAAATTTAAAACTTAATTAATTAATCTATTTTAATATATATATATATATATATATATATATATATATAATATTTTGAATATAACTAATATGTGAATAAACGATTCCTAAAAACCAACAAAATCCGATCCACAAAATCCGATCCACATAATGTCACATCTAAATTAGGAAATATATTCAATTATATATAATATGGACTATTCATGATAGAAAACGAATGGTCACCTTTAATATGTGGGATTTGTTTTCTATCATTTGTTATCTTTGGTTAAATTTTTGACAGACCAGTTGAATTGGGTCGGTTGTCTTTTAATTTTAATCGATTTTATTTATTGATTTTTTTTAGAGGAAGTGTTGAATTTCACATCGGTGGATATTAGGATACTTGATCTTGAACAATTCTTCCCTCATAAACTATTTTTGGGGGTTGAGTTAAATTTAAAATCTATTCTTTACACTCATTATTCCCAGCGTCGCGAGTATCACGGCGCGATCGATATTTGTTAAATTTCTTACACCATCGATCAATATTTATAAAGTTAAAGTCTACATAAGCACGTCTATAAAACGAAAGCCAAAAAAGAAGCGATAGACTCGATTGATTGATTGTATGTTTAAAAATGATCTCAATCAAATAATAATTGGAATTGTATGGACAAAATTTAATTTGTAGAATAAATTACTGGAGATATAATTTTCCTTTCCATTAAAAAAAATCTATTTGCACTTGTTCCTCAATTATCATCAATATATCTCAGTTGTATTCTCAGTTTAGTCATTATACAAAATACTAATGACAAATACAGGCTACAAGCTTCCTCACTATTAGTCTTACAAAATAGTATGGCAACACTCTAATTAAGACACGACTCTTTAGTTCATAACTCTTTTATTATCGATCGAACACTAGTATTTTGCCACTTTTCCTCCCTATTAGAAGTTACTAGTCTCTCCTCTCCTTCCAAACCTTTCTATAATTAAACAAGTTTATCGCCGGATTAACACATAGCTCAATCTATCCCTCTTACGTTAATTTTATCCGAATCATAATCATGTATCGATAATAACAAGCGATCCACTATTCATGCATATTTTTCTACATTATTCTAGGTGACACCCAACCGAACACCATGCACAAAGGTCTATTCATGCCTTCATGTATCAACTTTATAAGCATTTTATATTTTACTAATCAAAGTCTAAACTAAAAGTAAACCATAACCTACCTTGATGCCAAGCTACTGCCATAACACCGGTGGAACTTCATTCCTTACACTCAACCCAGAGTTAACTTCATAGTGGAGGATTGACGAGGAAAATGGTGGAATCTCATTCTTAAAGGGCTACACCTCTTCGTTCTTGGATGGAATACCTTGAATTTTACATTGAAAGCGTTTTTAGGAGAAACCCTCCTTAGAATACGAGCTAAGCCCTGAAATAATCTTAAACACGAAATTCTGATTCGCATTTCTCGCTCTAACGATCTCTCTATAGCGACAAATTGGCCACCAGGTCGGGCGAACCCACATGGTAGTGTAGGGTGCACATGCACCCGTTAACTTTGGAAAAAATTATGTATATATACGTATATATATCTGCAGAAGGATTATATATTTGTTTGTGCATCCTCATATACAAGGCCAACTTGGTGCACTGATTTGATGAGTGTATGTAATTCCTTTAATTTGTGTGAGCTTGGCTTTGTATTCAAATCTCTATGACTGCATTTGATTCTTATCATTTTTCATAAAAATGCAAATAAAAATGAATGATGCAAGATTCAAACTAGTATCTCAAAGCAGAAACTAAGGATAACTTATCTCGTTTAAATTATACTTATTAATAGTATAATGAATTTTATATGTAAATATTTTTTGGTAAATATTTTTTGATGAAGCAGTGTCGGGTGCCACGTGACACCGTTTCGACTAACATGCATCCCTTTTGATAGTGCCCCCGCCATTTTTAAATTCTAAATCCACCCCTGCTGGCCGCTATAGCGATACTCATCTGATCGACCCCACTTCATTTTGACTCTATGTTACTCGATATTTGCTCACCACTTACATATGTTATCCGAAAATAAAAATACAAGGTTTTAACTCTTACGCTCGTGTTGCCGAAGATTCGATAACGATTGAACGGGTCGTTACATTCAATTTGCTTTACATACAAGTACTACTAATTTTGTACTCACGCCCCTTGTCCTTGGGCACTACATTTCTTAATATAGGATCAGACGCACAATGTAGCAGACCACGTTGCTAGGCACTTGTTCAATACTTCAGCTTTTTAGTGGTAAGCTCCACCTCTATCTGGAGCCGAGTCAAGTTCAGTACTTTTTGCTATTTATATATAAATAGTTTGGGTAGGCCGGAGCCCTGTCCCGATAATATCTTTTAGACTTCAATACAGGTTTCACAGACTAGTGTTGTGTTTTTATTCAGTTATCACATCAGTCTTTGTACACTTTGGACCAAAACCTCTCATATTTTACATTCGTAGTTCCTTGCTCAGAACGTGCTCATTAGCTTCTCTCATATGTATTTTCAAACTTATTAAACGTATCATTTAATAAATATATTTATATCAGATTTATTTGTTCAAATAAAGCACAGTCCGTTTCACTTAATAATTTTTTATACTAAAAATAAAATAAAATTTAATCAACAATTATTATTAGTTTTGTGTGTATGATAATGCCAGTAGGTACGGACGGCATGATTCTCAGCTTCTCTGTTTCACCAAAATCCAAAAAAAAAATTTAAAAATTAAGGAAATATTTTCAGATTAATCTCTTCATAATCCTCATAAATCTTTCCAGATTTCTTCAACCCTTCTCTGTTCTTCGATAATTTCATTCGATTTTTTTCCCCATTTTTAGATATGGGATTTAAATCTCTTTTCAATCGGAAGAAAAAGAAGCCGCCGAACAAAAATGACCCAATGCCGGCGAATTCGCCGCCGGTGAAGATCGAAGATGAACTGGAACAGGTGTTCAACAAATTCGACATCAACGGCGACGGAAAAATCTCGTCTTCGGAACTGGGTTTCATCATGGCCAGCTTAGGAAACGGCGTGACGGAGGAAGAATCGATTAGAATGATCAGCGAAGTCGACGCCGACGGAGATGGGTTCATCGATTTGCGGGAATTCGTCGAGCTCAACACGAAGAACGTCGATTCCGATGAAGTTATGGAGAATCTGAGGGATGCTTTCTCAGTGTTCGATGTGGATAGAAACGGATCGATCTCTGCTGAGGAGTTGCAGAAAGTGATGAAGAGCCTCGGAGAAGAGTGCTCGCTGGAAGAGTGCCGGAAAATGATCGGCGGCGTCGATTGTGACGGTGATGGGATGATTGATTTCGAGGAATTTAAGGTTATGATGGTTAGGGGTTCGAGGTTTGATCGGAAGAACGATTCAATCCATTAAGTTTTCGTTATATTTTAAATTTTAAAAATAAATTTATAAGAGTTTATTGTGAGCTAAATTCACTAAATTTTAAAATTAGATTTTCAACTTTTTTCTCAATTAAAAAAATATTATAGAAAAAAAAAATTATTCTCGCATTGAAAGTTTATTTTTTTAATCGAATCGTATTTTTAATCGAATCGTATGATAATTTTATTGATAATAAATTAATTTTTAAATTTTATTTGGCCTCTAAATAGATAAAATGATTTTATTTAGTACGAGATTATCACATCTCGCGATATTTATATTTTTCGCCATCAAAGCTACCTTGTTATTCGCTTATTTTTTTTATTTTTTTATTATTTTATATGATCTTAATTATTATATATATTATAATAAAATTATATAAGACCAAAACTTCACATAATAATATCATTATATTCGAGCCTCAAGTTTTTTTTTTTAATTTCAAATAATTATTGTTTTGTGAATGTAGATTGCATCAGAGATGTACTATTTGTCATAAAATATGTATTAAATATTTTTATTTTTTTTATTTTTTTTATTTTTTTTATTTTTTTTAAATAATATATTTTCTACTATATTTTAATTTTTAAATTGCATAATTAATTTTAATTACACGATCAATTTTATAAATTTAAATAATTAATAAAATAATAAATTTAATTAAATAAATAATAAATTTTGATCGACGTATTTGTGTAAAAAAAATTTGTATTGATTTAGAGATTTTGGTCGATCTTACCTACTGCTATTAGTTATTTACATATGTTTGTGGCAGTTTGCACATCACATAGATAGCCAAAAAATAAATAAAAATTGACAGAATAAAATTATATTCTAGTTCTTAAATTAAAATAATTTAATTAATTAGGAGTATTATTTTGGTGAACTAACCTAAAGTTTATTTGTCGTGGGTTATCAATTGATTCTAAAATGGATTTTTACAAGAAAAAAATACTTCTATCAAAGAAGAGTATTTTTTTCTCGTTTATATTGAATTTATTGTTATTGACTTTAGAGTTTTGAAATTTTAATTTAAAAAAACAAAAAAAACATGTAATTTAATTAAAATTAAAAATTTTGAGTTTAAAATTTAAGAATTTTGTAGCTTTAAATTCATTTTTTCAAAACTTCAAGATACTTTTATCTTTGAGTTTAATTTTTCTGATTCAAAAAATTGAAAGACTATGTCTATAGGTTCAGTTTTTCGATTCAAACTTTGTTATATTATCTTTAGTATCCTAAAGTTTAACTTTTTAAATTTATACTATGTCCTAAAATTTATATTATATAGTTCAAATTTCACGCTGGTATTTTGACATTTAATTAATGTGATTTCAACTTTTAGTTATCGGAAAGGGGGGGGAATAAGAAAGAAACAACAAAATAATAATGACGATTTTCGAATAATGCATATGTTCACGAAATTATGTCCATAATTTTGAATTTCACAAACTTCAAGATTATGTGTCATTATCTCAAAAATATAGAGCACTAAGTTTCTAAAAAATACACTTGAAGTCCTGTATTCAGCCATATCCGAATTATTAATTGTACTAATTTTATTTCGAACTATCATCAACATTTTATCAAGACATCTAAATTATTACTTTGCTTACTTTTTCTATCTATCTGAATAAATAAAAATCTCCATACTGCAAGATATAAACACAAAAAATCGTGTGATGCATCACAAATTTTTGGACTATTAACTCTTTTTTTAAAAAAATGGATAAAAATTAGCACATATTTTGCTCTCATTTTTCCCCTTCCTTTCCCTTCCTCCACTTCCCAACTCCTTCCACTCAAATCAGCTAAATGTCGAGCAAAACATGTTAATGGCCAACCCCTAACACACGTCCGTCCTCTCAGCCTGCGCCGCCGCCTCAGCCCTTTACACTTCGCGGCTAGTGCCACAAACCACCGGACCTCATCAAATGTCAAAACGAAGGTACTTGTTCATACAAATCCGTAAAAAATAGCACAAGGAGACTCTTTTCGGCCTTGGGTTAATTGCTTCTGAAGATATCCCAAAAGGGTCTGATATAATTTCCCTTCCTCAACATATTCCCCTCAAATTTGGGTCTTCTTTAGAAGCAGAAAATTCAGTTGATGGTTCCCATTCTGCTTTGATGAAATTAGCTCAGCATGTTCCTGGTAAGGGGTTTTCGGCATATATTCCTATCTTTCGTTATCTCGATTTTGATACTAGTTGAGTTTCAATCTTTTGTATCCATTAGGTTTTAAATGATTATTAGATTGTTCTTAAAAACTTAAGCTGGATTGTGAAAATGTAAACCCACCCGCACTACACATTGAAAGCATGTAGTTCTTGTGCTCCTAGACAGATTTTCACGTAGCGGTCAATGAGGTAGGAAGAATCATGAGGTCTCGGGTTCAAATTTCAGCAGAGGTAAAAAAGTAGTAGGTGAGTCTTTCCTATCTACCTAAGCCTTGGTTGTAGAGTTAGGATACTTGTGCTGGTGGGCTGGTGGGAAGTAGCAGGTAGCCGGTGGAATTAGTTGAGGTACGTGAGCGAGCTAGTTTGGAGCCACCATCATAAAAAAAAGCCATTTTTATCAATCCCATTAACATAAACTAGTTGGGGTTCTCTATGTAGTCCTTTATATCCATTCCCCAGTGTCCAGGCCATTATAGTAGGAAGTTTCATGATAATTAGACTAATTTTTATGCTGACTGTAAGTCTACATACCTCAACTATCATCCTTTGTCCAAGCTAGGGACGGGCTATGCCTTGTGAAGCTCACATAGGTGAAGTCAAAGGTTTGCCTTCTAGAGAAAAAATGGATAGGTGCCATTGTAGATTCTTTGATTAGTGGATTAACTAATGGGTTGGTTTGTGTTGCGCATTGTATATCTGCAGGCTGAGTTGAGTATCTTGGGTGTGTGGGGATATTTGATATCAATTCTACTGACTTTGGCAAAATGACATTTGGGTGGAGTAAATGCTGAAATTAAGTAGCCAGATAAAAAGTAAAGAGTAGGGAATCACATAAGACGGTGTAAAAACATTACTATGAGTTGAGTGTCTGCTTGGGGGATATTTGAATATCAATTGCTGACTTTGGCGATAGATTTGTGGAGTAAGTGCTGGAAGTTAAATAGCCAGAGAAAAGTAAAGTGGAGGCAATTAGATAAGATGTGTGTAAACTAAGTAGTATGTTGTAATGGAGAGGATTATTTGTAAGATATATAGATATATGGTGGAACCTTGAGCTAATTAAGAAATAGGAGGAATACTGTTTTTCTGTAATATACTAAATCATTAGGGGAATGCAATGTTACAATCATAGCTAAGTAAATTCATCTGAACAAGAAGAGTATTATGATGAAATATACACTAGAAAGCAACGACAAACATGATAGTGAGAAAAGAAAGTACTACATATGAAATTACCTTGATGATATGGTAGTAACAAGAGGAGTGAATCATATTTCCTAGAACAACAACTACAGACACACATTCGGGCCTACACATAGCGGGAGCTTTAATAACCGGGCTCTTTTTTTTTTCTTTCTAAATTTATTTTTTTGATCAAAGAACCAGCAATTTATGGAGTATAAAACATTAAAAATGCAGCATAAAGTGATCAAAACAGTAAACATTGGGCTCCAGATAGATCTCAAAATTTGGGCTTGCCAGGTTATGGGGCACAGAAAGAAGAATTTGCTTATATATGATAAGGCTAAATCAGATAATAAGGTAGTGAGGGATTAAATCACCTTTGGAATAGAAATGACATTATGAAAACACTCAATTAGGGATGAAACGACTTAGGAGGGACTGTTAGTCAGGGAATTATGGATATGTTAGATAATTTATTCCATATTAATGGAAAGGGATTAAGGTGGAGGTTATAACTTCAACTAATTCTTTTAGTTGGACTTTCTCATACAAAGTAATTGAAAACTGTAACCAAGAAATTTTGCGACTTAAAAATGAGAAAGAATTAAAGATTAGATTGGTATGATGAGTGTATTAGGCTAGGGGTGGTAAAGATTGAAGCTAATCAGAGTGAATCAGATGAGCTATTCAACCCCCATCCCCTGGATTAGTTATCTTGGCATGAAATTACTTGGACTTCTGCTGACGTGAATGGGCTAAACAAATTAGTCTGGATTCTAATCTCAGCATTTGAACTTGTGCCAAAAGCCAAACCTAAGGTTATAGTCCTGCCTAATCCTATCTTCTTGATTCCTCCCATACTCCAAAAACCAAAGTGCACCTTGCTGTTTAGGGGTAATGGGATTGAAGCTCCCACAAGCTAACAATCCTGCTCTCTGCACAACCTGTTGAACTCTGAAAGTCAAGGTGCCAACATGCGAAAATTTTAGTAAAAGGTGAACTATAAACGGGTTAAGTATGCATGTGAGTTTAATTACAGAACTAAGTACTGATGACAGATATAACTGGGGAAAGGGAAAGTGCCAGTGAGGGGGAAACTGCAACCTGCCATAATAGTACTATCTGCACTGAAGTTGAGAAAGCGACTAATGCCAGTATAGTAGCACTAAGTCTGCTGGCTGGTGCGCAATCTCCAATCTCCCACCCTAGGTATTCAGGAAACATATCCTTCTTAGGCTTAGGCACCAACTATAAGGAATCATATGGCTGACAAGCCAATTGGTAAAGTCCTAGACGATGCTCTGAGTTAAAATGTCACAGCAGGTTAACATGAGATACCATGTCCACTGGGGTGTTTCCTTGCCTCAACCTCTCTCATGATCGATCTACTAGTCATTTATTGCACCCAAATGCCTGTCTAAGATAGTACACTGGGTGCTACAAGAATGGACCGCTCTCTAGCAATAAGATAAGCTATTTGCAGGTGATAAATTCTTAGTTGTACTGTCAGTTGCATTCTAACCAAAGAGAGAAATAGAAAAGAGGTAATCCGAGACGACACTCTTGAGTTAAAATGACATTTTTTTGGCATGTTAATGCGAGGTAGTACCATGTCCCATGGGGGATGTTGTTGCTCGCCCCTAATCCTCCCATGATCGGTCTACTGATCAGTGAAGCTAGTATTAGCAAAATGTAATGCTTACTGTCGCATGCAAACTGTGATAGATATGACCGTAATTGGTGATTGCATGGTGCTGGATTGTGTGAGAACGCTTATAATACCCAATTCAGTTAGCATATCTCATTTCCAGGCTGTTAATTTTCTTAGACGTTCTAATCTTGTCAGAGTAAAAAGACAAAGAGAAAGCTCTATGTTCTGTTTGCTGGTTTCTAGCAGTTTGTAGTTTTTTACTGTTGTTGCTTGCCTATCTATTTTACAAATCACTCTCTACCATTTACTCTTGTTGTTTTGTTTCCACCTTTCAATAAAATTAGTCTCTTTCTCAAATTACGTGGCTAAATGCTATATCATTGAAATTCTCTGGTCCTCTATTAGGAGAAGTGGTTCTGTCTCAGTATAGATTGGTAACTAAATCTCTTATAAATTAGGCTTTGAGATTTAATAAAAGGGAGTAAACTTGGAAACTTGAGCATTTGGCAGAGGAGCTGTGGGCTATGAAATTGGGTCTGAAGCTTCTGCAAGAGAGAGTAAAGGGAAAGGTTCATTCTGGTGGCCATACATCAGCAATCTCCCCAGAGACTTACACAGTGCCAATTTTCTTCCTGGCTAGATATAAAGAACTTGCAGTATGCCCCTCTTCTTTATCAGGTAGTGCAAGGATATGCTGAATGTGTTTTTCCCAATAGAAATAATATTTTAGAAGTTTTTTTCACCAACAGTCGTAGTTCTAGCAGTTCTTCTCCTGCTGATTTTCTTCGGGGCTTGGGCTTCTCTTTCATTTACTAAAATTGATCATAACCAAAACTTCTTTTCGGATTTGTACGCTCTTATTCTTTATCAGGTATTGCAGGGATATGCTGAATACCCTTTCTTTAAATCAAGATTATGCTGAATACCTTTCTCAAATGGAAATAATACTTTAAATTATTTTTACCAAATGTTGGAATTCTACCAGTTTTTGTCCTGCTGATTTTGTCCGTGCCTTGGGCTTCTATTTTCATGCAACTTCATTTGAACCTAAATTTTCTTTCCAGATTTGTTTCCCTAAGACCAAGGTATAAAAATGCTACTAAAGAAACCTCAAATTAAATTGGAACTTTCCAGATTGTTACAGCTATCATGCTTTCAAGCATGAGCAGAGACTAATATTGTCTTGAATGAAGATGTAAGTTCTACATGTTGCCCTGATGTGAAACTCATAAAATATTTTCATTTTCCAGGTGAACAAAAGATGCCGGTTTCTACTGGAATTTGAGAAAATTCTGAAGCATGAACTTGAGAATCTTAAACTGATGATCATCCTTGGTGGCCAAGATGTGGGATTCATCTGCTCTAGGGATGGGCTATGTCAGCTGTTTCATCTCTCGGAAATATATCTGTATGGAAGTAAACGTTCTGATGGTACCCGCAGTAATATTCCTATGATGCTTCCACTGATTGATATGTGCAACCACAGCTTTGATGCAAATGCTGAAATTGTACAGGAAGAAGAGAACTCCAACAGGAATATGCTTGTAAAGGTATTTAACTGCTTGCATCTCACTTGAAAATGTTCACTGATAAATTGGTTCTTCCTTTATCATATACAAGGTGTTAGTATGTTCCGTCTTCCAATGTCTATGTGTATCTCGTATTTTGATTGATGTTGTTGTCTTTGCTCTCTTTCTTTTGCCTTTTGTTTTCCCCTCTAACAGGTTGTTGCAGGAAGGGAGATAAAGCAAAATGACCCATTGCTACTCAACTATGGTTGTTTAAGTAGTGATCTTTTTCTTCTGGACTATGGATTCGTCATTCCAGCAAACCCTACGACTGTATCGAACTTAAATATGACGCTGCTCTCTTGATGCTGCCAGCATGGCTGGGGTTTCATCCCCAAACTTCTCTTCACCATCCCCATGGCAGCAGCAGATTTTATTGCATTTAAATCTAGGCGGACCAAACTCTGATCTGAAGGTTCAAGCTTTTCCTTTCCATCTATTTTCATCCTACCACGTGAAGTTCTATTGTTTTTGAAACTACACAAATATACTTTTTATGAAAGAAAAAATCTTTCCGAGAACCATATGAGGAGCTTCCGGGTCTTAAATCTATCTAGGCGATAAGTTTCTGGAGTTGAACTGATTTTCTTTGCTGATTATCTTAAAGACACTAGGAAGTGGAGAGCTTGTAGAGGGTCGGTTATTGCAGCCTTGAGAATTATCCTATCAAATGATGAAGAAGCAGTGAAGCAACACGACTTGGAGGCGCTCAAATCTCTGACAGTCGAAGCCCCTCTGGGAATATCGACTGAAGTAGCTGCCCTTCGCACCGTTGTAGCTTTGTGTGTAATTGCTCTCGGACACTTCCCCACGAAAATCATGGAGGACGGCCACATAAAGCAGAATGCTTCACCTACTACTGAGTTGGCTCTCCAGTTCAGAATACAAACAGTCCCTCATTGTGGATGTTATGAAGGATCTTACCAAAAGGGTAAAGTTACTCCTTGCCAAGGAATCAATTCACTGAGGAGTTCATGTACTTGTGAACATCATCTTTTTTTTTTAATTATTATTACGGTGGTGTCCTGGCCAGTTTGAGGCAGCCTGATTAGTGTCACGGATACATGCTACCTCCCAACTTGTGGACATCATCTTAGATAAGATTAAAACTTCCCCTTTTGGGCATTTTGGGAGGTCTTGTCTATTGTACCTCCACAAATTTGGAAATTTTGGGTATTAATTATGACATTTCTTTTCCTTCAACACTTATACATGTTTTACGTGATATATATTCTCACTCTTTAATTAGAGTAGACTGAAAAGTTACACATGAAGTATAGATATAGGGGTGTGTTCTGTGCGAAGGAAAAATATTTTTCACGAAAAATACTTTCTAGAAAAATAAGTTGTTTTTTTTTTTTTTTCTGCATTTAAAGAAAAATACTATCTTAAAATCATTTGTACATATCTAAAATAAAATTACGAGGATGAGGATGGGATGCAGGTAGAGGGATTGGGTGGGGAGGGTGGCTGCAAGTGAGGGGAGGAATTGGGGGTGGGGCTAGGGTGAGAGGCTATGGGGTGGTGAGGGGTGGATAGTTGTGAGAGTGGGTAAAAATAATGTGACTTGTTTTCTACTTTTATTTTAAGTGTTTTAAAATTAAAAAACAAAAAAAACCAAAATAAATAAAAAAATTAAAAAAATTAAAAAAATTAAAAAAATTAAAAATATTAAAAATATTTTTTAAACATTTTTCCATACCAAATACGCTCATACTCTAGTTAGTTTAAAGTTGATAGTGAGGCGGAGTGAAGGATTTAAAGTTTACGTAGTTTATGAAATTCTATTCATTTAAGTATCGAGCTCTGTGATAATGGCTTATTTTTTTTGTTAGAATTATATATAATCTTGAATCATATGTTAATTACTTTTAAAATCATTAAATAATAATAATAATTTTAAAAAAAAAATGAGAGATATTACAGATAATGAAAAAGTCAGAATTTTAAACTCCTTTATACACATAGCCTTGTCAATTCTTGATAAGTCACAATCACAATAATGTTGGAGCCTATTGTACCGCTCACTACTTTTTCTAATTTATAATAATATGTCTTAGTTTAAATAAATGTGATACATGTAAAAAGAGAATTTTTAAATCGTGTGGTTTTAAATTAAATATGGTTAAATTATATGATTTGTTTTTATATGTATTATTAAGAATAAAATAAAACGTTATAAGAAGGAGATGGTTGTAATATGAAATAGTACTCTTGTTCATCTACGTCATTTGGTTCATGCACCTAGGTGGAATTCATATTTTATTAGATGTTCGTGACTCCAAAAGATTATAAATGAAAGAGTCTATCGTAACACAAATATAAATATCAATAGCTGAAGTAACGACTCAAACCTGCTATATAATCTATAGGTAAATCACACGAAGATAATTTTACCGTTGCTCCACTAGTTTCATGACTTAAAACAAAACAAAACAAAATAATATAATTAAAAATAAGGAAAAGGGTAAATATATCTTTTGACTTTGCGATTTATAATAGACATATTGTTCGTTAAAAAATTAGTGCATATTTACTTTTTCGTCAACAAGCTTATATTTACTGACTAACATAAATTTTAGAACTGATTTTTTTAATTCCAGAAATATCATGTGACTTTAAAAAATTACCTCACATATTTTTTTACACATCCGCTTCTCCGACCCAAATAAAAAATTAATTCCTCTTACATTCAGTCATAAAAAAAAAGGTCTCTTTACAGGTCTGAATAAAAAGATTTTTTTTAAAAAATGGGTCAGATCTTGAAGAAATAAAAAATAGATGAATTAATTTTGGAAAGATATGATATTTTTTAAACTAAAAAAAAATTGTTTTAACATAAATATATATATATATAACACACATTTATTAAATAACGGGCACATATACGTGCATCACTTTTTAACGGAGAATATATCTTGTATTTATTTGGCTCTTTTCTCTTAAAATTATATATATTTTAATGTCCTAATCATTCACTTCCTCTCACATAGGAAAGAAGATATAGAATGTGCTTTGTCTTCTTGCTTTTCATTTTCTTCTTTTCTAAAGATAGAATATAGCATAAATAGTCATGAGATAAACGTAGACATATAAGAAAAATATGATGTAACGATGAGATTGTTTTTTTTTTTTTAATTAAAGGTTTTAATTTCGAGTCTAGAATATAAAAAAATCTTTGATAAGGAATATTTTTGTAAAATAAATCTTACGTAATATAAATTTAAATTAATCAAACTATAATATAAATATCAATACCGAACTAAAAACAAAATAGGACGCAGACATTTTGGCCTTTTTCTGCCCACAGTTATGTGGTTTTCCTCATTGGCATCTAATGGCCTCCTATTATGTTAATCTCATCTACTTGATGTCACCTTTTTCTACTTATTCATTATAGGGAAAAGGCATAAAATTTCCAATTATCTCGTATAACTCGCCTTATCACTTTAACTCTATGAGCGTTTATTTTTATTTATTTATTTTAATTAGAAGTGAATGAATAACTTCTTCATAGGTGACGTGACAATTTTTTTAAAAAAAATAATTGGAAAAATGCATGAGAAGAGTAAAAGACAAGAATATGATTTAACTATCCATGTGTCATCTCAATTGATGATGAATTAGTTTTCTTTCTTCTTTCTTTCTTACCTTCACTGCCACCTGCAGCCACCATCCCTCAATTACAACCACGGCTACCATCAATAACTACAATCACTATCAACACTACTAACTACCATTTACAATCATCACCACCAACCTCATTTGCACAACAACCACCGATATATCTCCAACTATTACTTCCTGATCACCATCACCATTTAACTATTACTATCAAATTCGCCACATTAAACATCAACTATCATTATTAACCACTATCATGTACACCATCACCACCAAGCAGCCACCTATAACACCACTATCATTGTCACTACTCACCCGAAGGACCATATAACTTTTAAAATATTCTATTGATAGTATATTAAATTAATTAATATTAAAAAATTAAAAATATTTCATATTTATTAATTAAGTCATATATATAAAAGAAGGAAAGGAACAACTTGTTATTTATTGAATCACACCCAATAATGGAAACTCAAAAGACTATTATAACAATGGAATAGTTCAAAAATGATAGGGAATAAAGACTTAGAGTTAGAGGTATAATTAATAGACTTGAAAGGTACAAAAGTTTTAGTAGGTAAGTAAGTACTAAGTGATACATTAAATGTTAATGGACAATTGGGGAAAAAAATTAATAATGCAAACTCTAGGAAGAGTATATTATCACAATATATAGAAGAGTCCACAAATGAATAAGTTTAGTAATTAAATAATAGGGACAAAGTAGTTCACATATTATTAATAAAATTAGTTTTTAGTTGCCGCTAAATAAGCTGATTGAACTAAATTTCTCTTGAATCCAGTTAAAATGGATCGAAAGGTTACTTAAGCTAAGATGTGGATAAAAAGAGAGAAGATCATAATTTAATTCATTCAATTCTATCTATGTTTTAATTTCTTTATTTGTTTTTTCATACTCTTTTTAAATATCTAATAAAATTATTTCTTTTATTTTGTAATATAGTTTCAAATAACATATCAATTTTTTTTTTTTACTTTTTAGAATATGTTGACAAGATTTTAATGCATAATGAACCTTATAACTATCAGATAATTATATATATATTATTAATGACAAAACTTAAACTCGATACGTAGAACCTGTACTTGAAACTATTATTTATTTTGTTAGTCAATCTTGCCACACTGCTCTAGCTCTAACTCACTTGAGTAGTTTCTTTGAAAGTCGTTTTCATTTGGCCTTTATTATTGAAGTAAAAATTAGTTTGGAATAAATTCTAGACTTAGGAGAAAAAAATAGTTCAAAACAGTTTTAATAAAAATAAACGAAGTTCAAAAATAATAGACTATAAATAAAAATAACAAATAATAACAAAATATAAATACTCATAATGCATTTTCGGGCCGAACGACAAGAAATAACAAATAAGAAAAGAATCGAAGAAAGAAGAAACATGAGAGTAGCACTACTTACTACTAGGTATGGTCAGTTAACAAGACAAAACATTCTTACCTACCAACCTTCTACTCCTAATTCACGTCCTCCACTCCTCCTATCTAACACATGTTCCCTCGAGTAATGGGAACCGCATCATGCCTTATCTAATCATCTTTCTTTGATATTTCTTTTATTTAGCTCTTAATAATATTTAATTTTGCACGGAGAAAATACGTTTTAATTTTGTACTCTTTTAAAATTTCACTTTAAACTCATTAATAGTGGAAGTACGTTTTACTATTCTCTATTTGAATTTATATAAATATATTCAATCAATTATAATGTAGATTTAAGAAAATGAAGACTTCATAAACAATATCAGTAATTTAATATCCATTTGTTAGTAAAATTTTTTAAAAATTATGAAAACTTTTAATTAAGAATATAATGAGATTTTAAAATTTAATAATATTTAAAATACATAAATTTAAATTAAAGAAAATATTCTTTTTTTAAACGGATTCAAAATATAGGATCACATAATTTTTCCTAAATTGAAACGTATGGAATATTTCCTTAATTTGAAAAGATACGAGAAAATTAAGTAGAGGTGATCAAGAGGACATCAACTTGGATAATGCAAAAAAAAAAAAAAAAACAAACATAATAATTAAGTATTTGAATAATTCAATGTTAAAACAAGTTTTAGCAATATATCAGACGTAAGAAAATATTTTTGAATAAAAATTTATAAAAAGTGAGTTTTTAAAATTATTTTTTTGTGTTCGGTATATAAAGTAACAAGAATTATTCTGAAGATATTTGTAGGTGGGGGGAGTAGAGAGTGGGGGGTGGGTGGGAATAAGGGCTACAGGAGGGGTGGAGAACACAATTAGTGTGAAATATCATTTGAAGCTTATTTTCTGTATAAAAATATTTTTCAAAAATTTCAACCAATCGAACAAATTAAAATAAAAAATATTCTTCATATCGAATACATCCCGAATCATGACTAGTCTTCCGGTCATAGATGTCAAACATGATAGGACCAAATAGGTTTAATGATTGGATCGAGTGCGCTTTGACAACTTATAAGACGCTTTCCGATGAATTCGATTTATTATTGTCTTATATTCTTAAGGAATGATCGAAAACTAATAAAGCCGCGTGTTAAAAAACACTTCGCCCTTTTTAAAGAAAACTCCTTACTTACTAAAACTGCGCACATCCCACTTTGAAGAGAGATAGCAACCTCAGTATCAAATTTTCCTTGTTATATTCCATAGCTAGCTTTCATTACCAACTCAATGATAGAAGTTGACTTACCGTACAAAACACCAAACAACGACGAAATTAGAATTTTAACTATTCTGCGTAATTCAATAATTTTGATTAAAAATTTTATTTTATATAAAAATTGTATATAAATAAATTATTGATAATCAATAAACAAGATCCAAATGATATCCACAATTTCATGAAATAAAGTCTGCACATTAATTAATTTGATCCATTCAATTTTGAGTTGCTACTTTTTCTCTTTTAGTTTTTTGAGCCAAGACTCTTCCAATATTCTTTTCATTATTGCCAAACGCGACCTTGAGACAACTTGGTTATAGGCCAAGTCTTCCTTCTTCCTCAAAATTCTACCGATCCGATTAATTTATATTAATTATATAGGGTAGATTAATTTAGCGAGTAAAATACTTATTTTTAAGTAATTAATTATTTATTTTTAAAGCTTAAATTCAAAATCTCTAAATAAGAGAGAAAATTTCAATCATGTTAACACATTCCAGCTTAGCGGTTATAGCTAATTCTTCCTCATCAATATCCTACCAAGTACCATAATTATCTATTCTCAACGGCGCTTGGAATCCGAGGCCTCTAATTAAAAAAAGAAAGAACTTCAACCATCTTAGCACATCCCAAACACTGATCGATGGTTACTCCTCCTCATCAATATTAGTAAATCATATAATTCTAGTTAATATTCCATTGTATCTCGAGAAAAAATAAAGCTCCCGCCGTTTCAATTCATGTATATGATATACTTTTCTTTTTAATTTGTCTAAAAATCATACATCTTTTTATTCAAACAATTTAACGCTGGCCGCTACACTTCCCATTTTATTTTTAATAAGATGATTTTTAGACGTAACAATTAATATCTCTATATAGTCCGGGCCTAGACCACGTTACATTTCAAAAGTACCGTTTCTTTAAACTCGTCCTTAAAGTATTTTTTTCTCAAAATTCTATTTTCAAATCTCAAACTCAAAATTAAAAAAAACAAAAAATTAAAAAAATTTCAACTATCCGATCACATCCCGAACCCTAGTGGATGGTTGCATCCTCCTTGTCAAAATATGGTGTGTAGAACTTTTCCTAGTTTTCCAGTGCACGTGCAGTAGACTAATTATTGTGCTTCTTCAGTAATTATATTACTATGAGAAAAAAGATAAAAAGGTGAACAAAAGTTTTTTGGGGAAATTTCTTGGTGTTTACCTTGCTATATTTTGTGGTCCTCATTCTACTTCTATAGACCCTAATTTATCTTTTATATATATATATATATATATATATTCTAATTTTTTTAATTTTTTTAATTTTTTTAATTTTTTTAATTTTTTGTTTTGTTATAATATAATTAAAATATATGAAATGGCCAAAATATTTTTACGATGACGAGAAGACACGTTGATGCATATTTGCATGCTTTCACATTTATTAGTCAGTAATATTATATTAAAAATACATATTAGTTATTCATGATGGATTATTATAATTAAATGATAAATTATATATGTATAGAAGATGTACGAATTATATATTTATTGATTTTAGTGAATGATATTAAATTTAAAGCTCGATTACTGCATTGTGTTATTGTCATTACTGCTTTTTTGAATCACCACTAAAATATACGAAAAATAAATTTTCAATAAATATAGTGGGAAGTTTCATAATTTTTTTTCATGCGTAAAACAATATTATTTTTTCTTCCTCACCAGCTCAATTAAAATATCTATAGTCAAGCATTATTTTCAACTAAAATTTTCAACAAAAAATAAAGATTTTTTAGCAAGATTTCCTCCGTATGATGTGTAGTGCTCTCCATTTCCATGTTATTTGTTATAAGTCAAGAAATTTCCATCGAAAAACTAATATACCATAAGAGAAAATTTCTATATTTACTTTATTTTTTTCAGATTTCACTCATACGTGGAATTACACTAAGTATGCTATTATATATGGTTGTTTATCAAATTCAAACCCTCCACTCAAACAAAGCAAATGGACTTTAAACACAAATATAATTTTGTAATTTTTCCCTTAGATCACATCCTATGACTAAGTCACCAAATCATGTGATTATTAACCTAGGGGAAAACCTACACTAATATAGATATTATAGTATTAATAATCTTTATAATTATAAGTATCATAGCATGTGCTTTAATGTTCCATTATTCCTAACCACTTGGAAAAGTCTTAAACCAAAATTTATTTCACTCGGTTGGAGGGTTGGATCTAGTCTAATTATTAAAGTCAAATCACATTATTTTCATGAGGAAACACAAAAAGATTCTTTTGAATGTTAATATTTTAATTAATTAATTAATTATTTGTTTTTTTAATTATGTGTTTATTTTTGTATTTTAATTAAATTACATGTTTTTTTTTTTGTTTTTCTAATTTTTTAAAAAATAAAACCATAAAATATGTTTTGAATAATTTTGGTTTTTTAAGTTTATTAAAAGCGAGCATTTTTCGTTGGCTAAATATTTAATAAATTATATTCGTTAGATTTAACGAGAAACAATAGATAAAGATTACACCATCAATATTTAAAAAGTCTCATCAAATTCTAAAAATTACAACTCAAAAATGTATTTAGACTAAAACATAGAACAACATGTAAGAAATTACGATACTACTTAGAAACTAAGCAAAAATTGCAGAAACTATAAAAAATATATTTTCATATATGAGTTCTCGTTAAATTTAATCGATAAAATTTATTAAATATTTATTTTTAATATATTGAATGTAAATCAATATTTTTTATAGTAAAATGGCTGGGTGGAAGTTGACTTTCCATTTATATCGAAATAATTGTGTCAAAATGACTAACTTAGTATAAAATGTAAACAAATTGTATGAACAATGACTAAGACTTATTCTTTTTGTATTTTTTAAAACTTTTAAGACAAAAGTTTGAAATATTTTTTATATTAAAAATAATTTTATTTTGAGAATTTAGAGGTACACTTTTAATTAAAAATGAAGAATTTATCATTTCGTCGCAAGTAATTCATTTTAATTACTTGCGAACACAATTGATTGTTGTTAGAAATTAAGAATAGAAAATAAAAAATAGCTATTACTAATACATTACTTAATATTTATTATTAAGAATGAAATATTTATATTGATACATTAAGTTGTGGTTTGTTCCATAATGAGTTCTATCTACTCTCTCTTCTTTTTCATTTTATTTACTTAATTATAATTTTAATTAAAAATTAAAATTAACTTGCTAAATTAGTTATGTAAAATTTTTTTATTTAAATACGGGTAAAATTGAAAGAACATTATTAATGTTTTCTTCATTATGTAAAATACCATTATATCTTAAAAATAAAATTCAAAAATTAAAATATCATATATTTTAAAACGGAGAGAGTATAAAATGGAGTATGGTCTATGGACTCATAGTAAAACAATTATTTAATCTAATGTAATTAGGATTAGCATAATTAGGAGAAAAAGAAAGGAGAAAAATATATTAAAGAGAAAAAAAAAAAAAGAGACAAGAAACTTAATGCAACATAAAAAAAAATTGTATCCTGACTACAAGTAGGCAATTACTAGTAAAATTTTGTCTTCCATTTACTTTTTTTCAAGAAAGTCAAAAGTCAAAACTTCCAACCTAGTAAGATCCAGCAGGATGGATAAAATTATTCGACTAATTTAAATTTACATGATATAAAATTTTATTTAAAAAAAAGATTTAAAATTAAAATTTCTGATTAAGAAATAAATAACCCTATTTGTTATACTACATGGTTTGGTGGTGAATGAATAAAGATTTAATGATATCTATTAACAATAATGATTTCAGATATTAAACAACTTAAAATTTCTTCGTCCTTTTAATTGTCAACTAAATATAGTATAAATTTAATCTTAAATTTTGTTCTGACATATCCTATTTTATTTCATTCTAACTTGAAATTATTTCATCTTATCTTCTTGATGAAATAAATTAATTCAAAAATTATAATTTGAAATATTTAGATCGCATATCAACGCTCGATCTTAAATTTATTTTTACTTCTACATAAATAAAATTATATTAATTTAATTTTAATTAAATTACATGTTTTTTTTGTTTTTTTAATATTTTAAAAGATTTTTCTAAGACTCATTTAGCTAGACCTTGCCCTGAGGCGGGCATTTGCAAAACGTTTTGAGACTCACGTGTGAGTAGTTCAATTAAATTTACCCTTTAAATTGTTGATTGTGCACCTAAATTCGCCCAACACTTAATGCTCACGATTCTCTCAATAATCTTGGCTAAAATTACGGGTCAACTTTTTAGCACTATTAATATTTAAATTTATATAAAAATAAATAATAAATTCAATACATAAAAATCTCTGCAATTTACTTTCTATATCTCAAAATTTATTTTCACATTAATATTACCTAAAATATCTTATTTTATGCTCTCGCCTTTTAAAATACTGATGATATTAAAAAACTTAATGTTGAAGAAAGAACAAAGAAAGTTACATAGGATCACGTTGGACGTGCGTGGCCTCTTACACGCATCCGCGGTTTTTGTTAGCTTTCAATTATCATATCACACATTAAAACATCCCAAAAATAGACTATATACTAAAACAAATAAATATTAATAAATTTAAATTACTAAATTTCTGCAAATTATGCCCAATTATTATTTTTTAAAAAATTAGAAAAACAAAAAAAAAAACATGTAATTTAATTAAAATTAAAAATTAAATTAAATTTTAAAAATAAAATATAATGCCAGATTTAACTCTTATCTTATAATAAGTAGTAAGTTTATTTTCAACGGAATTTATTAAAATGGGGAGCAAAGACAATAACGCGCTAAATATTTTGGAACGGACGCAAAGAGGGGTGGTGGGGTTTGGGGTGGGTGTAGAGGGAGTTGGGGTGGGGGGAGGGGGTTTAAGCAATATGTTATCTATTTAAAGTGCTAGACAAAATCCAATTTTCAAGAATTCTTCTCTCTTTCATTCTTTGTCCTTGTCACTTTTTTCTCCATCATCATTTTCATTCTCTATATTTACTTATAAACACAAAATCTTTGTGGTTCATTTTCTTAATGTTATTTATATATAATATATACATATATATTTATATATATTGCCTAGTTATTTCCCCCTTTTTTTTGTCTGAATTTTTCTGTGAAAAAACAAAAGAAAAAAACAAAAATGGTTTGTATGGTTTCTCATACTGGAAGACAGCTGCAGAGGTACAAAGGTCGCCGCCTTGTTGTTGGGTAGGTTCTTTTTTTTTTCTTTTTTTTTAAATGAACTAATATTTAAATTAATTAAAAAAACAAAAATAATAATATATTTTTTAATTTATTTTTTTTTTGCAGATGTATTCCATATAGATTTACAAGAAATGGTGAATTTGAGGTGCTTGTAGTTAGTTCACAAAAGGGTCATGCAATGATGTTTCCTAAGGTACATATATATATATTACTTCCCGGTCGTCTCAAATTATCTATCGTAATTTTAAAAAATACATGCTTAAACCATTTATCATTATTAATCCTTTTCACTTTTTCCGTATTCACTTCTTTATATTTTAAATTTTTAATAAAAATTTAGCTCCACCTGCTATATATATATATATATATATATATATATATATCAAATTATCTATCGTATTTTTTAAGTAAAAAGAGAGAAATAATGAATGTGATATTTGTAGGGAGGATGGGAAATTGATGAATCTGTGGAAGAAGCAGCTTCTCGTGAATCCCTTGAAGAAGCTGGTGTTCTTGGCATTGTTCAGGTATTCAATATATATATATATAAAAAAATTAAAATATAAATTTTTTTTTAAAAAAAAATCTTTTATTCAAGTTGCAATATTTAATTAATTATTTTGACTAGACGCGAAATTTTTTAAATTTTTATTTTTTTATTTTTCAGTGTGAATTAGGAAAATGGAGATTTAAGAGCAAGAGCCAAGGCATATATCACGAAGGTTATATGTTTCCATTGCTTGTTACTGAACAACTTTCTCTTTGGCCTGAGCAAAATCTAAGAAAAAGAGCATGGGTAAGTACTTATATACATTATTTTTTCGGGTTTTAATTTGTTTGTCTGATTTTTAGTGTTGTGATGTTAAATATATTATGTGCAAAGTTCAAATGATAGAATTATCAAATTTTTGAGTGAAGGGTCAAAATACCCGTACATTATCGAGATTGTTCGAGTTTCTTATTTAAACTATCACCTGTTTACTTTTTCTGCATCACATGTTTATCAAAACGTACCTCAATTATTTATTGCTCACTTTTCTCATCTGAAATATCAGTTAGGAAAAGTGAGCAACAAATATAGTTTAGATGTGTTTTCATAAGTATTTGATGATAGTTCAGATAGAGAACTTACACACCTGATAGTTTATGACGTGAAACTCAAAATTAATAACGAAAATATCTAATCATAATTAACCTAAAAAAATATAGTAATTGCTAAACAACAAAAATAGTCAATTTAGCAATATATTGCCAAAAAAATTACTAGCTATGAGCTATTTAGCGAATTTTGTAACTAACATTTTTTTTTTAATGAAATTAAACTAAAATTTTATGTAATTGTAATTTTGTGCAGATGACAGTGGAGGAAGCAAGTGAAGCTTGTCAACAATGGTGGATGAAAGAAGCACTTGAGAAATTAGTTAATAGGCTCAATTCATCAGTTCTTCAAAGTTCTCTTAGCTAGAAATAAAATAAAATATAATAAAATAATTTATTTTTCTTTTAGGATTTTTGTAAATAAATCTATAGAGAAAAAAAAAAAAGTCCAAGGGCTTCAACAACTGTATCATTATCATTCTGACAGTTTTATTTAAAAAAAAATAAAATTTAATGTCCAATATTTTGTGTTTTTTTAAAATGTTTACTTAATATGATTTTCGATTTAAATGTTACTTTTTAATTTGAAACGATTGATTTAAATAGTTAAATTGTAATTGTTATTAATTTAGCAATTGTTTGTCATGATTCAAATGCGGATAATTGTGATTATCAATATTTAATTCCGGAGTTTGTATAATATTAAAAATAATTAATCATAAATTAATTGAGTTATGTGCAAATTAAGTTGAACAACAAATGATAATAAAGAAAAAAAATTAAAATCAATTTGATTATTGAGTGAAAACAATAACCCCAAAATATAATATAATTAAATTTCGAAATAAAATAATCTCACATTTTAATCCGAAACTATTAAACAAACCACCCCCTCCCCACAACAACCACCCAACCTATCCTCTCCAGCTTGATGAAACAGTAGTTGGACTGCTGTCTTCATCAGGGCCATCTCTTTCTTCTTCCCCACCTTATTCTCTCTCTCTCTCTCTAACTTTCCATTTTCCATCTTTTTTTACTCTTTTTAGGAACCCTTTGGTTTAATCAATTCAAAAAACAATTTTTTTTCCTGTTATAATTCAAAATGCTGCCAGAAATTGGGTCAGAAGGATCATCCAGGGTTGTGAGTAAGCTCCAAAATCCTGAAAAATATACTGGTGCATGGAATTTTTTTGCTTTGTTACAATTCAAGTTTGATTCTTTTGTTTAGTTGGTACTGAAATCTTGAAATAGAAATCTTTTGCCTTGTCTGTTTTAAGTAGCCTCTTTTTTTTGTTTGAATTATGTATTTCCTTCTTGCTATTTGTACCTTTAGGTCCGAACTCTACAATGGAGCTCAGAATGAAATTGGTTCTTGAGTCAATCTTCTCAGTCTTTATTGGCTCGAAGCTCTTGATTTTTTGTTCTATTTCTATAATAACCGATTATTACAGTACTGTTCGGGGAGTCGATAAACTAATTTCTGTAGATGTATATTTGCCAGGTTGCCCACCTAAACCGGAAGCTGTTATAGATGCTATAACAAAACTTCTTAAATGTATGGGACTAGGGTTTCTTTGTTTGGTTTGCCATGAATGGATTTAGTGATCCAACAGACATTTCCTGTTTCAATGTAAAAACCCAAACAAACCCTCAGGTGTGGGGGGTGTAGGTTTTGTAGTGAAAGAAGCTTATGCACCTAATAGAGGTTTTAGAAGTTTCTGCTTTGCTTGTGAGTGGCATTCCTTGCTTTCAGAGTGGTTTACAGAAAAGAAAAAGAGAACTCTTACCACGAGTACCATTACTTGAGCAGTAAGGGGACAGGATCAAGAATGACAGGACTATTTAGTGGACATACTTTTATTGCTAGATGTTTGTTTCATTGGGCTAATCCCAGAATCAAAAATCCTATCAAATGTGGAATAAGCTAATCTCGAATTTCATCCAAGGGATTATAATCCCTTATTGTTATTCTCTACTATGAGTAGTTCCTACATTTTCTTTCCTTTTGAGTATCGTAGGGTCCTTTTTCTTCAGAACGAGTTGGGGTTAGTTATATTGGTTATATATGAATTCTCTATATGCATTGCTGTTGTTCCAGTACTAAAGAATTCTCCTTTTGAGGAACTAATAAAGAATTTGTGTTTCTAGGCAAATTAGGTATATGAAAGTTTGAATTTTTAGCCCTACAGGAAGAATTTTGTGGACTTGTTGTCAGCCTTTACAGGAAAGTTGAAATCTTTGTTATCAGAAAACTCAATCAAGGTTAACATATTGTCCTATTCATGTTCGGGTTGAAGGTTTGTTGATTAGAACTCTAGATAATATACTATTCCTGCAGTTGCTTAATGCCGAAATGTAGTAATTAGTTGCTTGAATGATTGGGTTTTGCTTCTTCGGAAGTTTTACCATCTATATTGCTTCCACCAGCCCCCGGGTGGCTGAGTTATTGGTCTCTTGTTCTGTAATTCGAGTTCTCACTTCATTTGTTCCAGCTATTCTACTTCAGCAAAATCGGTATCTAACCACAGAAAGAGTTGTATATGTAAGATATGTATCATGAAAAGTGAGGGAGAAGAGAAGGTAATATGACTATGACTTGTGACATTAGAAGACTGTTGAAAGTTTTTGTACATTTTCATATTTTGTTTCTTTAGCATAGTTCTGTCGGGTGAGTGCAACTTTGGAGAGAGGCAATGATGGAATGCAGAGCTTAATGTGACTCAATGTAAATATTAACTGTCCTTCAGTGGTAAGAGCAGGGAAAATGATTTGAACTGATCACAGCCCCAATAATCATTGAATCGTGATTATGTTCACAGACGATTGCCTTTAGAAACCACAATGATACATTTCCAAGTATGATCAATCTAAAGCTGACTTCATATTTATGGAGAGCTATAAAGGTTCTAGCCTGTGTAGGATTCATACATCTTCTAGATACTTGTACAGTCGTACTTGAACTCATATAATTTGAATTTGAGACAACTAATTGATCCTTGAATGAATATTCCAAAAAGATGAAAGAATGATCTTCTCTAAGTGAAAACTACTTGTCTAAGAGCAGATTAAAGTTCATAAAACATTGCGTCATTTTATATCTTTCTTGCATTTGAGAAGAAGTATTGAAAAAGGAATGAGAGTAATAATGCAATAAACCAATCTAAATGCCCTGGTTTAGTGGACTCAGGGCGGTGACATGTGCTAATTTGAAATTAAAAGAGTTGAAAACAATATTAAAGATAATGTTATCATGAGATATGGATATCAACAGCCTATTGCACATCTCTTTCTTTCAGTAAATATTTCAGTGATGAACCTGCCATTGTGGCCCTACTTAGAAATGCTCAGCCTTACTCCCAGTGGGGTTTCTCGAATGATCTTTGTGACATAGGCTTTTCTTGCCTGAGATCAATAATGGCAGGTGGAAGAGAACTTTATTCTACTTTTGCATCTATAAACTGCTCACTGTTTTTCACTATAAGCTATAACATGATTGTTATCCATTAAACTTTGTGCTTTTCGGTCTTTCAAACCCTTTAAAATGCACTACAATCTGCATACAATCTTTATCTGATGGTATTTACTTTTATCTCCAGTCCCAAGGAATTTCAGATTATTGGAGGAGCTTGAAAGAGGAGAAAAGGGAATTGGGGATGGAACTGTCAGCTATGGAATGGATGACGCAGATGATGTGTTCATGCAATCATGGACAGGAACTATAATTGGTCCTCCCAATGTAAGGTTTTCTTTCTCAACTTCTCAAAATATGTGCTTGTAGGTCCATTTTTCTGTGTTCTTGAATATCTCTGTGGTACTTCCTTGTAGTTAATTGGCTTTTAGCTCTGATTCCCTTGATTTTTTCCGCTGTTAATGTAAAGAATTCTTATTTTTGATTTAGTCCTTGGCTAATCTTCAAATATCCTTGTTAGCTTTTGTATCATACTTTCAACTTGTGGTAGGCTTGATGTTTAGTCACTATTGAAATTGAAGAGAACTACCAAGGAAGCTTCCTGTCGCATCAAGAGTTCTTTTACTCATCTTTTGGGCCCCTAACATTCACGTTTAGGCTTTTAATAGTAGTTTTGTCTCTTTGTTAACATGCATATGCTGCTCGCATAGAGGCTTAACTTAGTGGGCAACAAAGTCTGAATTTTCCCTACGATTTATTGATGAAAAATTGTCAACATCAAAAGTACTGTTGATATGGTTGAAGTGCAAAGGAAAATAATCAGTTTTCTAATCTGGCTAGAATCTGATTTATTTCCGGAGGACCTCTTGGGCCAAATGAGCAATATAAGAAATCAAAGATGGTATTTTGTTCCCTGAAAATTATACCACGAAAATAGCATATGAGGTTTACTTACTTTACTCAATTGAGATAGTGAGATTAGCAGCAGGACTTATGTACTTTCTTAAAAGGTTGATGCAATACCAAGTCTAATGTTTCAGAAGACGATTAAACTAGCTGCTTATTTCTATGTGTTTATCCCAAGGTATCTATGTATAATTATGTTATAAAGCCCCTAAGGGGGTGACCTAGGTGTCAAAGAAAATGGAGTAATGGTATTGGAACTAATGTTTGAGTCTCAACAGAGTAGACACTAGGTGAATTTAGAAGGGAGAGGGAGTTATTTGGTACCAGTGGTGAGAGGTAGTAGGAACCCGCTGGATTAGTTGAGGACTCGAGGTGCATGCAAGTTGGTCAGGACACTACCCTTTTTTAGCAAAAAAAGTATATAATGGTTTTGTAAAAAATTGGACCTTTGGTGTAATGCAGCAATCTCATCGAATGAGTCAACTCTATTTTGCTAAGGACGAAGCTAATCGAAAGGAATAAGAATTTAACAGCCTTTACTGATACCCTACCAACTAGCATCACTTACATCTCACTGCCATGTACTTTATTTCCTAAAGTTCAGATACCTGTGGGAATCATAAGAAAAAAGTGAAAAGATAAAGAATTAAGAGACAAAGAAAAGAAAAAGGAAGATGCACTTGTAGTCACCTTGACATTCAAGCACCATATTGGATACTAGAAAAAAGTGTGCTTTGGGCTAGAAGGCATGGGAGTGGACATAGTTGAGAAGGAACAGCTTTGATGAAACCTTTTATCGATGTTACAGTCATTGAGGACAAGGATTCTTGTTGATATTCATTGAATAAAATGAAATTTGATCAATAGAGGCAAGTTAGTCCTTGGTTAATAATGGTTGGCCTAACTAATACTTGGCCAGGCTGATTACAATTCTATCAAAAATGTATTTTGTTAATTGAAACTTCTAAATTGAAGGATGTAACTTTCCGGCAAGGGTATTCCTTTACCTTGTCAATTGAATAAGAGAATTGCTTGTTTGGTGTCTTCTGCTACTCGTAATTGTTACTTTGGTAACAATGGAAGCGAAAGAATTCATAGCGTAATGACATTTACTGCTTGTCAGACTGTACATGAAGGGCGCATCTATCAGCTAAAACTTTTCTGCGGAAAGGAGTATCCAGATCACTCGCCTAGTGTGAGGTTCCAAACAAGGATAAACATGAGTTGTGTAAACCAAGAAACTGGTGTGGTAGGTACCGCTTCCTAATTGACTTTTAAAGACTTGACATTTGGAAATAAGCTTACCTGTGAGAAACATTATCAGGTTGAGCCAAGTCTCTTCCCCATGCTAGCAGATTGGAAGCGCGAATACACAATGGAAGATATATTATTGCAGTTAAAAAGGGAAATGATGTCTCCTCAAAATCGAAAACTAGTTCAGCCTGCTGAAAGTAAGCTATCAATTATTTAAATTTAGCTTTAGTTTTTCCATTTTTTTATTCTGAATCGAAATTTCCTTTGTCACTAATGATGCAGCAAAAAAAAAAAAGTTCCGAATATGTTTTCCATTTATGCACTCCTTATCTCCTCTTATAACATTCATGACCAGAGAGCGTTTATCATTTCTAAAAGGCTGATTGGTTCCCAAGAGGAGCTTAGTCCATAGTCCTATGTTCAACTACACTGAACTCCCACCCCGTGTTGTCAAAGGCGCTCTTAAGCCCTTAAGCGAAGCTCAAAATGTGTTGAGCGCTTCGCCTTGGTTAATGTGCCCTTCAGTATATTTTCAATGTTCTAATGCTTATTTTTCCTTGCCAATGAACCTCTTCTGAAGAGGTGACACTAAACAATTCATCTCTTTTGGCAGGCAATGAAGAGAATCGGGTGGAACAAAAAGGCTTGGTTCTGAGATGTTGCATCTTGTAAGTTGTAACTGGAGAACAACACTGAAGGTTGAAACTGTATGTATATAACCTTATTTGAGAAAGATAACTGATTGTTCTTTCTTCAACTATGGGTGGAATTGCCGTTAGATCTTCCAACACTACTAAATAATATGCCCAACTTGTTATATGTGAAAATAAGGGAATATTTTGGAACTACCATAGTTGGATTTACTGTGTAAATAGGAAATTAGGACCATGGTTCCTTGGGATTTTCTCGCACTCTTTGAAAATGTCGATGGGTGTGTGTTGGACTCTTCAAAAGTAGTGCATTTTCGGAGAATCTGACACGAGTGCGGCGATATTTTTGGAGAGTCCGAACAATATAGGTGGCAACAATAGAATTAGGAAGTTCTTCATGGATGTTAGTTTATGGGTAATTTTCTGGATGACTGTAGTATTTGTCCAGCTTATGCGCATCTCGACTATTCCAGGGAGTACATGCTATCAAAGGTGGAATCAAGATTCAAATTCTAAAGTTCTTGGTATTGAACCCTTTGTATATTCAAAATTATGATTCAGACCTACTATTTGTCGCAATTTTAGTTTTTTTTTTTAAATAATAAATTTATACTCTGTATTAAAAGTATCGGATTCAACTAAATTTGGTATGTGCATACTCCATCCGCCATCGCATGTTACTCCTACCAGCACAGATATCGGGTAATTTTGCATAATTTGAATGTTGATTGTACAACATATAAGGAGATCTAAGAAGGGGTGTCAATTGATACCCTTTTGCTCGGAATTATATCATGTAGATACAGTAGATAGGTACTTTAACTCTCTAATAGGCAAACGTTTAATTCATGATTCGAAGTTTATGAGTTTTAAAATCTATTACAGGTTCATATTGAGTGAAATTTTCAATTAATATACATTATTTTAATTAAAATTATTATATTCTGTCGAACCTGTACTTCTCGTACTAACTTTGCCTTCACTAACAATAAAATTAATTAATTTGGTCAATCAATTAAATTTGTAAAATTGAGGTCACAAGTAATATGCTTAACCTAAATTTAATTAATCATATTATAGTGTGAATATGATGTAATAGTAATAGTGAAATAGATAATCAAATTGAAATTAAAGAAAAAGAAAGAGATGAAGAGATGAATGGATATGAAAAGATGAACAACAGCAAAAAGGCCTTAAATGGCGGTGTTATGATGGGACGATTGAGATATCTTAATTACAGGTTTCAGATTTGAGTCTTTGAAAATAAAAATAAAAATTTTATTGGTAGCGTCGCCTCCAAAAATAGACCATGCAATGTCCGAATCAGAATTCAGTCAGGCCTCAATGTAGATACCGGATCCCGGTGGAAAATAATAAGAGAATTCTTAAATGGTACCAATATGAATTGTGGTGGAATGATTGAGATTCCTCTACCTTAATTAAAGGTTTCAGAAAACGAAAAAAAAAATCAACTGAAAGCGACACTCCCAAAAATGAATCATGCAATGTTCAAACCTAAATTTAGTCGATCTGAACGAACATGCACATATCGAACACGAAATGAAAAATATATTTTTTTTATAAAAACCTTAAATGGTGGTGGCACACATACCTAAATTATTCTTTTTATGTTTTCCGTTATACCTAATTTACTCTTAAAGCAAACAATCTTTGTTTTTTTCTCCCTTTACATACAAGAATCATGCTTTAACCTTCATGTTGCTTCTACTTCTTGTAATAAAAAGCCTTTGAAGCAACAACATAAAAATAAATAATAAGGTATTTATGAAGCATCCACTAAAAAAAACTCTTAGGAAAATATTTTTCAAAAAATAAGGGATTTTTTAATTTATTTTTTGATTGTCTGGTGAGGAAAAAAAATATTATTTCAAGAGTATTTATATAATTTAGATAAACACTGTGGAGGAGGATCGGAGAGGAAGAGTGTCAGATCGTAAATTAGGGTTCACGAGAGCGCAGTAACATTTATCCAAATTTTGTATATGTACTATAAGAACTATTAGTATTTGGGTGGGGCGGAAAGGAGACAATTAGTCTATGTGAAATGTTATTTGTGATCTTGTGTATTTTTTATTTTCTTCTAGAAATTCGCAGTAGCATTTTTTAGATATGCACCGGGTGAATCTGCTCATGTGCAATAGCTCACAAGCAAGTAACAACACAGGAAATGTAAATCACATTAGACACGTTCGACTGAAAAAACATAGGCAGAAAAATTAAAATTATTCTCTAATCTCCCTTATGAGATACCACCTGCTGCACCAACTAGGCGATATTGTTTCTCTTATTAGATGTCTTTTTTGTGGTTAGAACCAATTTAGCAATTGGTATAAATCCATTGCTTGTGGATATGGTTTTAGATCTTTTCAACATTTTTATAACAAATATTATTTTAATTACTTTAATATGAGATTTATCTAAAGTGTTATGCGCATTCCATCTTTAAAAATCTAACAACTTAGAATCTTAACAGTCTTTCTCTTAATCCGCTCTCACCAATCGTTTCCCCTACATTTGGGCAAAAAACTCGTGTCAACTTGAAACTCAAGTCGATTTTTTAATTTATTTTTAGCTCAGTTTGACACAACTCCGCGTTATCAAATGAGTCGTAGTCTAGTCTATCTAGTCAAGGCTTAAATAGGTCAGCTTTGTGCAAAGCATATCTCAACTCGACTCGACCAAAGCTCGTGTCTAGTTAAGTTCAACTCAACTCGATTTTATAATTTTTTTTAAATTATTATATAGAGGATAGAGAAAGAAAAAGCAAAAAACTGATAACGTGAGAAATCAAACTCTCGCCAATATATTAAATAAAATTTTTAGATAACCAATCAACCAACTGATCTACAAAGATTCTCT